>SNQJ01S0022015.1:255663-273482 GCA_010110895.2 Picea sitchensis | reverse complement strand
CCTTTACGATTATATGGAATCAGTAGAAAAAAGAAGAGAAGAAAGAGATGCCAAAATCCAAATAGAGTTAGAAACATTAGAGAAAAGGAGTGAAGAAAGAGATGTAAAACTCCAAATAGAGCTAGAGGCAATGATTGATAAAAAAATTAAAGATACCATTCAAAATCAAATAGAGGATAGATTATTAGGGTTCAAGAGTGAATTACAAACAATGAATGACAGGATTCAAGAAATCAAAAAACATAAAAAATCAACCCAGGAAGGAGTGGTTGAAGAAAATCACAAATTGAGAGATAGGATTAAAGAGCTAGAACAAAAACTAACCAACAATTTGACCCTCAGTAATATGGAAAACAAATTGGTATCAAACCCATCAAAGAGGAAATGAATAAGTTAGTCGAACTGGACCATGAGCATAACAAAAGAGACTTGAACCTCATAATTTTTGGTATAAAAGAACAACAAGAGGAGGATACACTAGCAATAGTAAAAGAAGAATTAAATAATAAATCACAAATTGATACAACTTACCTCATAGAAGCAAAGAGACTAAGAAAAATAATTGATCACAAATATAGATCGATCTGTGTCAAAGTAAGTTGTAACGACCAAAATATAGCATACTTAGTAAATCTCCAAGCTTAAAAGGGTCAATAATATTTATAAATGAAGACCTCATTCCCGAAGACCAAGATTAATTAAGGAAGGAAGTTCAAAAGTTAAAAGAAGCCAAGAAAGAAGGAAAATGGGCAATAATTAGAAATCAAAAAGCTATTGTTAGGGATAGAGATAATAAGGATAATAATAAATAGGAATTTGGGACACTCGGGATCCTTTTTTGGAATTGCCATGGCTTTCCATGGCGCAAAGGTCCTATGATAAGTTGGATCTCCTGTGATATTGATATTATCTGTCTAGTTGAAACTTGGGAGAATGAGGAGTCTAAGGTCCCTAACATAGAAGGATTTGTCTTGTGGTCAGCATGGAACAAAAAATCCCACCATAGAGGGATAGGAGGCATAGCTTGTTATGTTAGAAAGAACATTTCTCCTCACATTCAACTTCATAATATTGACCCTCTTAATCAATACATTTGGATAGAAATTTCAGATACCAATGCTAAGAAGATGTATATAGAAATTTGCTATTTTGCACCTATTAATTCTACTTTTTATAAGAAAAACAATCTAGATAAAAATTGTCCTTATAATAATTTAGAACAAGATATTTATAGTTTGAAAAATGAAGGCAATATCCTTCTACTACGAGACTTTAATGTTAGGACTGCAACTAAACAAGCTAGTCTTTTAAGTAATGACTCTAACCATAATCCTTTATGGCTAGACGAGGACATTGTTTTATCTAATAGCTACAAAAGAAGCTCTGAATACCTAATTGAGAGTTTGTTTGGTATTGAGTTGGTCAAGCTTTGCAGCTCTCAAGACATAATAATTTGCAATGGAGTAATGAAGTGACCAAACTCCAACCAAATCACTTGTATTCATGGGCTAGGTAGTAGTGTTCTAGATTATGTGATTTCTGATATCCCTGTTCCCAACCAAATAACAATTTTTGACATTTTAAATGACCATGAGCTTGACTCTGATCATAAACCTTTAAACCTAACTCTAAACTTTTCCATGCATAGGAGTGACATTGAAGAGAATTCTGATAATGAAAAGAATTTGTTCTTTGACAAAAGTAAAGTTGACATTTTATTAAAGGATTTAAGTAGTAAATTAAATCTCCTAACTTATAAAGACAACATTGAAGAACTCTATCATAATTTTACAACTACCCTTTGCACTTCTATTAATAAGTTCTCTTTTGATGTGTCCCATAAAAAGAATAATAGAACGACCAACCCTTGGTATGATAAAGAATGTAAAATTGCTAGGAAATCCATTAGGGATGCTTCTAATGAGTCCTTAAAACTTGATAAGATCAATACATACAAAGACCTAATTAAAAGGAAAAAAAATACACTATATCAATAAAAGTCAAGAACAACTTTCACAACTATATAAGTTGGATCCTAAGAAGTTCTGGAGCCAAATTTTAAAACGCAATACTAAAGAAAATAATAGGATTCCCTTAAGGGACTGGAATTCCTACCTTAAAAGTATTTATGAGTTCCCTAATGCCATGGACACCTTTCCTATTGTCCCCGCAAAGGAAGAAGTGTTTTCTTTAGATGATATAGATTTTGGGGTTAAACGACTTGCAAATGGGAAAGATAAGGACATTGAAGGCTACCAAGATGAAAATTTTAAAATCAGAGGGCAAATCTTTATTCTTCACATACACAAGCTCTTTAATTTAGTAGTCAAGCAGGGCTTCCCTAAACCTTGGACACAAAGCCTCATTGTTCCTATTTTTAAAAATGGGGATAGAAACATTCCCTCTGATTATAGGACCATTATGATTAGCCCGATTTTATCCAAGCTTTATGGAATTATTTTGGAAAAGAAGATTAGCCTTTGGCTAGAAAGTCACGATAAAAGAGATAAAGGATAGGACAATTTTAGGAGATATTATTCAACTGTGGACCATCTTGTTACCTTTAGGATCATTGCAGAGGAGTTCTGCGCTACTAAAACCAACCTTTGTTGTTGTTTTGTTGACTTTAGAAAATCTTTTGACATGGTTCCTAGGAAAAACCTTTGGAATAGGTTGGAAGAGCTAAAAGTGCCTCTCGAGTTGACGGTTGTTGCAATAAGGATGTATGAGAATGTTATTGCTAAGTTTAAAAACACTGAGGGCTGGTCAAAAGAGATTAATTGCAATATCGGAGTCAAACGAGGTTGTCCCTTGTCCCCTACACTTTTTGGCATATACATTGACAAGTTAGAAGATTGCTTGGAAAAAGAAGGTTGTGTCGGCCCTACTCTCAGTGGTATAGTCATCAATCTCCTTCTTTATGCTGATGATATCATTCTTATGGCAAGGAGTCCCCATGATCTTCAAAACCAACTAAGAATCCTCAAGTATTTTTGCTCCAATATGGGTATGGTTGTTAATACTGATAAGACTAAGGTCATGATTATTAAATCCAATAAGATCCCTTATGATACCTTCATATATGACAACAACAACTTGGAGGAAGTGATTTCATACAAATATATTGGAATTAATATTCACCACAAGATCAATTGGAATTATAGCATTGAGAAGATGATTATTGGGGGATGGAAAACTTATTATGGGCTTGAAAACAATTGTAAATAAACTTATCTTTGGAGTTGGGATAAGAAGAAACTCCTCTTTGAGACTCTTGTTATACCTGTTATTCTTTATGGATGTGAAGTCTGGGGTTGTAGTATCTTTCGTGAATCCTGGAGAAAGATAAAGCAAATACAAAAGAATTTTATAACCTATAATCTCAAAATTAAATGAAATACACCCTATCCCATCCTCCTCTCAGAAACAAGCCTCTCCCCCATTGAGAGCTTGGCTATGACTAGATACCTAATGTATAAGAACAAGTTAAACAACATGGAAGACAAGAGGCTTCCTAAAATTTCTTCAAATTTGAGTCATAACCACCATCGACTCAAGCGAGGATGGAATAAATATGCCCGGTCTTAGCTAAACTATTGGGGAATCATGGAAGACACCATTTTGCATAATAAAGATACTGTTAAAATAAACGTCGAATCAAAATTTAAGGAGAAAATGTGGTGTGATAAAGAGTTACAAGAAAAAAGAAAATCAAGGTATTATAAAGATGTAATCAACCCTAATCTAGAAGATCAAAATTATCTATCTGTTTTGCTAAGTGTAAAGAAAAAAATAAGCATTCCTAAGATAAGAACAAATTCTCACGATCCCCATAGTGAAACCGAGCATTGGTCGATTCCCAAAACGCCATGGGATGAAAGAGTGTGTCGCCTTTGTGACACTAAGAAGGTTGAAGATGAAAAGCACTTTCTCTTAGAGTGTCCAGCCTAAACCCATATTAGATCTCATTTTCAAAATATTTGTCACAATACCAACCTTACTAATCTCTTAACTCAAGAAAAGTATGGTGATCTTGGAAAGCTTATCTTTATGCTTTTCGAGCACAAAAACAAAATTATAAAGAATCACAAGTAATCACTTACCCTCTTAAGGTCCGATAGACCAATTCGGTCGTAGTGGACCATTAATCATCATCATCATATAGAATTTATTTTCATATATTCATTTTATACTTGGATTTATCAAGCTAAGAAATTTAATTTTCAAAGATATAATATTTTTTTAATTATTTCATTACATTACATGTCAAATTTTCATTATTTCATTTTATGTTATGTTTGTTTTAGATAGTGAGTTTAAATATTTTTTTATTATTATTACTAATCTCTATATAATAAAATAAAAATGAAAAGAACCACATATTTCTGAACTTTTATTAATTTATAATAAAAAAATAAAAAAATAAAACTCATTTTACATCATTATTCCCCCCCAAAAAAAAATCAAAATTTATGAAAATAATTTATTAATGTTCATTAAACCTGGCCCGAGATAAATTAAAAGATTTCATATAGTTCTATATGGCAGTTCTAGATACATATTTTTTTGAACATTCATTTAATTTATAATAAAAATAATTTACTTAAATCCTACTACTAGAAGAACAAAAATCCTACTGCAATCAAAAAATAATTTACTAGTGATCCTGAATGTCCTCTAATTCAACTTTGCTCAAAGTCTTCATCTCATTTATGAAAGTTCCAATCAACATTCATGAAAAATAAACTGGGACTATATTAAAAAAAATATGAAAAAACTAAAAAACATTAAAAAAAAAGAAATTTATGTAATTAAAAAACACATATATCTTTTAAAAACAATTTATTGAAGTAGAAATTATAAAGAATGACGGCCAAGTTCGGGCATACCTCTAACTCCGCTGAACAATGTATTGAGCGAGCACTTATAAAGATTAAAGATTGAAAAAGCCGAGTTCGACGGTACCGTTAACTCCTCTGTACTGTAGCTCGGCTCTGCTGAAAACCTAGCGAGCAGTGAGAAAGAAGATTTGTGACTTGTGACCAGGATGAGTTTCAACGTTGAAATATGATGGCAAATCGGCTTTGCCAGTAAACCTCCAATATCCATTCACAAGAAATGGATCAAGAATCTATGGAAAATGGCCTCTGCAACCAGAGGGAAAATATAATAAATTCGACGTATCAGCACAAAAGAAGAATTATGAAATGGGAAGGATAATTTGAACATATTTATATTTAAAAAATTTCCTCAATCTATTCCATTCAACATAGGATACTTACTCAATACATCTTTCTAGAATTTTTGGACATTTTATTTAAATTTACCCTAAACAGTTAACCCACAGTTAAACATGCATATTTGGCAAAATTCTTCAATACTTTCCCAACATATAATAGCGTTCACTGCATATTTTACCATTCTCAAGAATCTGTTACAGATTAAGCAACTAGATTTTACCATACTTATGCATCTGTTATAAATTTAGTATCTAGCTACATTTAGTATCTAACTTTTACCATCCTTAAGTATCTGTTATAAATTTAGTATCTTTCGGAAAGATAATTCCATTTAAGTAATTTAGTAAACCTGGAAGTATGTTTAACAAGAACTCATGAATTTAAATATTTTAAGTAACATGATTTTATTAAATATAAATATGCATAATCTTATAATATGACGCTTATAATATAAAGGTGGGGAAATATTAAAGAAATTAGAAAATATTCGAGAATCTTATAATTTCAGATTGTAAGAATTTAAACAACAAATTTAACGATTTCAAAATTACTTAAGTCCGATGGAGATCGGCAGAAACCCATCTACATGAATTTCTCATTCTAAAATGAAGAAAGACTCCACTTGGAAAATTATGTCCTCCATTTGAAACATTTGTCCTGAATGTACAAAGAAAATTAATACATTTTCGTTGAAAAATGCCCGCCCTCCATGGATTCTTCTCTGAGCTTCTGCCGCGAGGAACTTCAGAGTTCCATGGAATCTTCTCTGAGCTTATGTAGCTAGGAACTTCAGAGTGGCATTGTTTATTGTAAACAATCCAATGGTGGAATTGATAACTAGAATCATTGGAATCAAACTGAAAAGAGATGATTGTTTGTTTCTTATCCACATGGATTGTTCAATAGAATTCATTTGCATCTTTCCAATACATATAGTGAAGCCATTACAATTATGAGAATTGAACCAGGGTGGAGAGGATAACAATCATTCTTCACAACCATCCAAAACAAATCCAATTGACAATGTAAAAAGATCAATATGATAGTGTAAACTTTTTGATTTGAATATTGTTGTTTTTCAAGACTCATCAAAATATCCTCATACACAATACAATACTTATTAATACGAAAAATAAAATTACATTATCAATGTAACTATTACAAATTAAATCAAGAGAATAAATAAGCTATTTACTCTTGTCTCTTAAGCTAAATTTATAATGGACATATTATCACATAGTCATGTGAAAATCAAAAAGTGTGCATGTAAAATAATTCTAAAATATATTTGTTCTTCTAATCAATAATCCTATAAGAAGATTATTCCTAGAAGTACTTTATGATGATCATTTCTAACAATATTTATTCTAGAATAATAATTCTAGGAAACGACTAAGTATAGAAATATTAGCTAACAATCCCCCCTTGATCTGAAAGTATATTTGAACAAATACGAAGCTTGGTTTTGAACTTAGTGAATTTTATTATAACGAGAGTTTTGTGAAGATGTCTGAAATCTAATTTTCAGAAGGATAGTACTTCAGTTTGATGATGCCCTTTGTGATGAGTGCCTTGATGTAATGATATTTAGTGTCAACATGATTTATTTTGGACTGGAAAATGGATTTTAAATAATTTTTATGGTTGGCTAACTATCAATCAATAAAAATGTGGCTTTTGCTTGAAGAAATCCAAGATCCTATAAAACCCTACATAACGAGATAATCTCACATGTTGCTTCTCATGATAAAATGTATTCTTATTCTATTGAAGAATTTTCAACTGTAAAACAAGTCTTGCAACTCCATGAAACCACTACTAATCCCATATGCATTAAATAACCTGATGTCGATGCCCTATCATCAATATTTCCAACAAAATTTGAATGACAATATGTAATGAGTACACAATTCTTATTTTTCTAATATACAAGGTCATGCCGATAGGCGCTAGGTAACTACTTCCATTAGAGTCTAGGGGTTATGCTTGGGTTCTAACTTAGTATCCTATTTGAACATCGCTTCTAATAGAGCTTCAATTGTTGTCGACCTTCACACTTGCACCTTTCATCAAGCCCACCTTGGACCATTCAATTGTCACCCGATAGGGAGGCATGCCCTAATGTTCCATTCGTTGCTCCTGGGCATTCGGTCCGGGCTTATCTTTGTCCCGGGAGGGAAAAAATCATATATATATATATATATATGGGTTTAATAAGATTTTGTCCCTGGGGTTAGCTCAAGCGATCCTGAGACAGACGTGAGATCTCTCACCAAATGATCAATTGGGGAGGTCACGGGTTCGACTCTCTTGATCCCCTTAGGGTTAGGCTCCTTAATCAGGGATTACAATCCATGGATCATGGGGAAGTACTCTGAGGGTTTTCCATAGGATTTCCTTAGAAACAACATGGGTTTAATAAGATTTAAACATAAATAAATTATAATCTATTTAAAATTGTAGATGTTAATAATTTTGAATGTAAAATTAAAACCTTAATTAAATGTATTTGTTTTTTTTTATATAATTCTTACCAGATCAAGATCGGATTTCATTAATTCATTCCACTATTCCAAATATCCATTCTCAACATCTCTACTAGGAGGTACTGGAATGGGTGGTTGGACAATTCGACCGTCACCTGCAATGAATTCATGTGTTATATTCGATCTCCATAATATTAGGTTGAACCATATCTTTATGTGTAGGCTCAAATGGAACATCATGCTGGAGTATATGATGAACATGAATTCCATGCTCAAAATGATCTTGATATTCTTGTGTAGGTTGTAATCCACTCACCCAAGATTTTTCTTGTTGGAAGGATATATGTAAACCTCCACAAATGGCTATATATGATGCATGAATATTATGAAACATATCATTGGTGACATCAAATAAAGCATCTTGATTTCCTCTCAAAGTCACTAAGTATCGAAAATAAATAGAAAAATCATTATGAATAGTTTCTATATATTGTGATGGACCACAAAGATGCCTCGATGAAGATGAGTGATCATAGAGATGTTGAAATTATGGTGGGTGAGGATGACTAGAAGAAGATGGTGGATGAAGCTTCTCAAAACAAGATTAAAGAAGCATCTTGGTGAGTATTAGCAATAATGAATTATTTATAATAAAATCATTTAGTCTATGTATGGTAACTAGAATGTGATTAGAATCCCCCTCACAAATGGATCTAATCACTTCATCTGCCTTAATAAACACTAACCACCGTGAGATGGAGTGCTAGTATAGTCCATTGAAACTCCAAAATGAAATCCCATATGCAACATTAAAGAAAAATATATTATAATCTCATCATTATTTGGAAGACAACCCTGGGCACAAATAAACCTAAGGTAAATAGTAGTAGCAATTCAAGGATGTAGACACCTAGTAAATCTATATCCCCGAATCCTAGCTTGAAAAACATAATAAGTGAAATCCTCCCACACATTCTCTCGTCCAAACTCTTAAGGAGTCTCTTGCAACTCCCAAAATTATGTTTTACCAAGTATGCTTTCTCATAGCCTCAATACATTTATACACTAGATAAGCGATTGTAAGCTATCATGTAGATTAGTTGTGTTTTGATAGTTGTCATCTATAGAGAATATGTTTCTAAAAAATGTAATTAATTCTTGTTGAAGGTATATCCAATGTTGAATGAGGTTATAATCATCCATTTGCAATTTAAACAAAATTTAAGAAAATTAAAATGTAAAAAAACAACATTTATATTAAAATAATAATTTAATAATAAACCAATATTGAATGATTTGAGTTTATTATTCAATATTATTTCAATATTTAAAACATAAAACAAATGTGTTCTTAAATAATATTTTAAAAACTAAGAAAATTAAAATATAAAAACAAAACATTAATATTAAAATAATAATTTAATAATAAACTAATATTTAATGATATGCCTTAATTGTTCAATATTATTTTAATATTTAAAACAAAAAAACAAATGTGCTCTTAAATAATATTTTAAGAACTAGTCAGCTTAACCTTTAATGCGTGTGGAGTTTATAAACATTTAAAAAATATATTCCAACTTTAATTTTAAATGAAAAAATATAAATAATTTTAAACATGTGATATTGAACTATGTGGATGAAATAATTAGATTTCTATAGCATCACTGCAATTAATCAATCTCAATTTTAATTCAAATTAAAAATTATTATAACCTTTAGTTTTAGTTTTTTTTAATTGTATTCAAAACATCAAAATTTCATAATTATTAAAAGAAAATCCATAAAAAAATATATATTAAAAAATAAAAATATATTGATAAATATAAAAACATATATGTGTAAAAGAATATATTTAATCTAACAATTTTACATAGTATTTATATAGAATTTGTTTTATACATTTATTTAAATGGATTTAAACATTTACCTGAATTCAATTTTTGAACATATAATATTTTTTTAATTATTTCATTTTATGTGAAGTTTTTATTATTTCATTTTATATTTGTTTTAAACATTTATTTTAAATCTAGATTTGTCAAACACCTACATAAATTTAATTTTTAAAAATAAATATTTTTTTAATTATTTCATTTTATGTTAAATTTTCATTATTTCATTCTATATTTGTTTTAGACAGTGAGTGAAAATAATTTTTTATTTTATTACTAATCTCTATATAATAAAATAAAAATGAAAATAACCAATGAATAATAATGAATAATGAATAATAATGAATAATGACTACACATTTTTGAACTTTTATTAATTTATAATAAAATAAATAAAACTCATTTTACATTATTATTCTAAAAATACCCAAATTTTATGAAAATTGTTTATTAATATTAATTAAGCCTATCCTGAAATAAAATTAAAAGGTTTCATATAATTATATATGGCAGTTCTAGCTGCATTTTTTTTGAACATTCATCTAAGTTATAATAAAAATAATTATCCCATTATTGAAAGAACAAAAATCCTACTATTAGAAGAACACAAATCCTACTGCAATCAAAAATTAACTTACTAGTGATCCTTATACCTAACATTAAATAAATTAAAAGGTCTAATTTAACTTTATATTAAAAAATATAGAATAAACACATATATATCTTTGAAATAGAACTTATTGAACTAGTAATGAGGAAGAGAATTCCACGCCAAGTTTGGCCGCACCTCTAAATGTCCTCTAATTCAACTTTGCTCAAAATCTTCATCTCATTTATTAAAGTTCCAATCACCATTCATTAAAAAATTAAAAAAAACAAAGAAATTTATGTAATAAAAACACACATATATCTTTTAAAAACAATTTATTGAACTAGAAATTATAAAGAATGACGGCCAAGTTCGGGCGTACCTCAAACTCCGCTGAACAATGTATTGAAAAAGCCGAGTTCGACGGTACCGTTAACACCTCTGTACGCTCAAATATGATGGTAGCTCGGCTCTGCTGAAAACCTTGCGAGCAGTGAGAAAGAAGATTTGTGACCAGGCTGCGAGACTTGTGACCAGGCTGAGTTTCAACGTTGAAATATGATGGCAAATCGGCTTGGCCAGTAAACCTTCAATATCCATTCACAAGAAATGGATCGAGAATCTATAGAAAATGGCCTCTGCAACCAGAGGGAAAATATAATAAATTCGACGTATCAGCACAAAAGAATTATGAAATGAGAAGGATAATTTGCACATATTTATATTTAAAATATTTCCCATTACATCAATTTCTCATTGTATAATAAAGAAAGACTCCACTTGGAAAATTCTGTCCTCCATTTCAAATATTTGTCCTGAATCTACAAAGAAAATTATTCTATCTTTCATGTCAAACATTTGTCATGAATCTACAAAGAAAATTAATACGTTTTTGTTTCCAATACATATAGTGAAGCCATTACAACTATGAAAATTGAACCCGGGTAAGAAGGTAACCATCATTCCTCAGAACCATCAATGATAAACTCAATTGACGTAAAGAGATCAATATGTTGATGTGAAACTTTTGATTTGAATATTTTTGTTTTTCAAGACTCATCAAAATGTCCTCATACACAATACAATACTTATTAATAAGGAAAAGAAAATTACATTATCAATGTAAGTATTACAAATTAAATCAAGAGCATAAATAAGCTCTTTACTCTGGTCTCCTAAGCTAAATTCAATATGTACATATTATCACATAATCATGTGAAAATAAAAAAGTGTCCATGTAAAATAATTCTAAAATATATTTTTTCTTCTAATCAATAATCCTACAAAAAGATTATGCCTAGAAGTACTTTATGATGAATATTTCTAACAATATTTATTCTAGAATAATAATTCTAAGAAAAGACTAAGTATAGAATTATTTTAGGATCATCATAGCTAACAATCCCCCTTGATCTGAAGTACATTTGAACAAATACCAAGTTTGGTTTTGAACTTAGTTAATTTTATTATGCCGAGTGTTTTGTGAAGATGTCTAAAATCTAATTTTTAGAAGGACAATACTTCAGTTTGATGATGTCTTTTGTGATGAATTCCTTGATGTAATGATATTTAGTGTCAAAATGATTTAATTTGGAATGAAAATAGATTTTTAATAGTTTTTATGGTTGGATGGCTATCAATCAATAAAAATGTGGTTTTTTCTTGAAGATCTCCGAGATCCTATAAAACCCTACATAACGAGATAATCTCACATGTTGTTTCCCATGCTAAAATGTATTCTTCTTCTATTGAAGAATTTGAAATTATAGATCACATCTTGCAACTCCATGAAACCACTACTAATCCCATGTGCATTAAATAACCTGATGTCAATGCCCTATCATCAATATTTCCAACAAAATTTGAAGGACAATATGTAGTGAGTACAAAATTCTAAATTTTTTAACATACAAGGTCATAATCTTTTGTACCTTGGATTTTTCTCAAAACCCTCTTAATTGCATTCTAGTGGATTTTCTTGGTTCCTACATGAATATTGAAAGAATACTAACTGCATATGATGAGTTTGGGTCAGTGGTTGGAAAATTAATCAAGTTGCCAATAACTTGTCTATAACTAGTAGTATTAAAGTATTTCCCCTTTCAATTTTAAAAATTTTTAAATTTTGCTCCATGAAGTTAAGAACAAACTTGCAATATTCCATGTCAAATTTCTTCAATAGTTTAGATGAATATTTGCATTGACTTACGAAAATGTTATTAAGGTGTCGAAATACTTCAACTCCAAGATAGTAGTGAAGTAATCCCAAATCAATCATTTTAAATCCATCTTGTAATTCCTACTTAACTTATGCAATATGATCATCATTGTTCGTGGTGATAATCAATTCATCAACATACATTACTAACACGACCATGTTTTTACCCTGTAGACATGCATACAAAGTATCGTCAAAATTAACTTCTTTGAAAACCCACTTTGTGAAGGTATTTATATGTCTTTGTATACCAAGCTCTCGGAACTTACTTTAAACCACACAATAATTTAATCAGTTTGCAAACTTTGTGTTCTTGTCCTTCAATCTCAAAACCTAGAGCTCGAGACATGTAGTATTCTTCCTGCAAATCACCATTGATGAAGGAACTTTAACATCCATTCATTTTGAGATGTTAATACCATGGTCATCCTTTTAGTATTCCACTTTGCTATACATGAAATTTTTTTTGTCATACTCAATTCATTTATGTTGATAAAATCCATTTCCTACTAGTCTTATTTATATTGATAAAATCTCTTTCCTACTAGTCTTATTTATGTTGATAAAGGATGCTATGTATGATAAAAGTGATACATATAAAAGTGATACATATGATAGATTCCTAAATGACCTACCCTTAACAAAATATGAGTACATACATGTTATTCAATGTACCCTAAATTGAACCATGATATTACTTGAAACAAATCCATATGACACTTGGGAAAACAATTTCACATGACACATTCCGACAGTTTGGAATGCAAAAATGCCTCTCAATTTTACTAAACTCATATGCAACTACAATGTATTATAGTTCCTACATGTCAAAATAAAATAAATCACTTATGTCGACATTTAGGAGCATATGATAAGATCATGAGAAAAAAAATATGATATCATGAATACCTTCAATACTATCAGAAAGGATTTATTAAACATGAAACAAATTTATACACAACAAGTTGTGGATATTGTGATATCACTTCAACTAAATGCTAGTTCACGAATGTGTATTTTCATTAATACCTCTCCTACATATAAATGTGCATTTGTTGTATAAAAAAATACTTGCAATGTGAATTGGATGAATCTGAAGACATATTGTTCCCATTGATCATTGAATACAAAATTTCACCTCCTACCATTATTGATGACATATGCCTAGCAAAAATTGCATCTAACTATACAAAAAAGGGATACAAAGACTAGAAAAATGGTAATCCATTTGTAATTAGATACATAAAGTATAGAATACATAGTAACATTGAACATTATTGCAAAGAACAATTGGTATTATATTATCCATATCGAGTAAAAAGAATATGATCAAGCAATAATACTCAACTTGGAAAACTACCTATGTCACATTAAAGCAAACTGTAACTTAAAATGAACAAAATTTTATATTTTCTATCACAACCACATGGGGTGACATTGAACATGCAATGAAGGCAACATAAATAAAAGGAAATAAATTATTCAACATAAGTGGTTTTGAAAGAGTTGGAGTAGAAAGTACAAAAACTACTGAAGACATAAATGGACAATATGAAAATACGACTTTGAAACTGATATACAATATTTTCAATGCTCGAAGAGTATCAAGATACCATCCATGAGGCCATAGGAAGTTATCAAACAACTTCATATACTAGAGAACACAAAGTACTACAACATCATATGACAATTAAACAAAGGAAAAACAACACTAATAAACAAAAACATTGAAAAGAAAAAACTATTGGCCAAATGAACTACTCCATTTATTCTTGACATGTTGGGATCCCCCATTACAGCCATAGGGAGGATCATATGATATGACCCCTAGGTAGACATATATGGGGCTAAACATATATGATATGACCACAAGGGGGGTATATATGGGGTTAAATGTATATGTAATAGTGGTTGGTCTAATAAAGGTGTGACATGTGCGATGCATGAATAAGAATATATAGAGATAATGCAGTCATTATGGAAAAAATATGTGATTTGGATATATGAATGTACTTGGGTATTTGAAGGCAGATCTCCTATTCTTTTAGGAATTATTGGGTAACTCGTCTCTTTTATCTATCTTGGAAATGAATTCCACACTCACATTTGTTGCACATGATGTGTACTCTATTTTATTGTGATATCTTAATTATTTGTTGCATAACATGAAAAGAGATGAAGGAACATTGAAAAAAAAATTAACTAAAGAAATTTCCCAATCCTTAGTACCTATGCACAATAATATAAAACAATATGTCCCATTGCAACTAAAAGTACTAATCACTACATATATAGGAAAAACAACATCTAATGTTAGTGGTGTTATATTGCAGTTTACATTTTATATGCCCTTTAACAAGACACAGTGTATTTCACTAAATAATGAAAAGATACACACATTGTCAAAGCACTACTAACAACTTCATTTAGCTCTTATAGATGAAGTTGCTCGTTGGCACAACAAATCTCTATCAAATTGATAAACAATTGTCTCAAATCATGTGCATGTCGACATTGTACTTTGGCAATGTTGACATGATAGTTTTAGGGGAATTATACCAAGAAAAAACTATAAGAGACTTTATTATATTTGAGAAACCAAGAGTTCAAAAAAAACATAATTTCATATAAATTATTGAAGGATAAAATTAAATGCTATCAACTGCATACAACAATGCATAAAAAATACACATGSTTTGCRAATGTACTAAGCATAATGAGATTAAATAAACAATTSAATAGAGATATCATATATGTAAATGACCATTTCCATATAACAACACCTTTGGACCCACTATTCCCATACATATTCTATTAAAATAAAGATGTCTAAAGCCATAATGAACGAATACTTTCACTCTAGTACACAAAGAGAAAATAATGAATATGAAAGTATTGGAGAACTTCTTTTTGCCTACGAAAATACAATCGCACTACCCTCAATAATAGTAGTAAACTAGTTAATGGTGCCAAAGGGATCTTCAAAACATACACAAATAAAAATATTGACTTCCATGTTGTTTGGATAGAGTTCTCAAACACAAACATTGGAAAATATCAAAGAATCAAATTTGAAAAGCTATATAAAACAAATATCTTACCAAATTGGACACCAATTTGCCGAATTGTAAAATCACTAGAAATGCCTCACAACAAGTCACAAATCACAATAAGAAAATAGTTTCCAATTCAATTAGCTTGTGCAAGAAAAATACATTGAACATAAGGACTATTACTAGACAACCTTGCATTCGACGCACTTGATGTTACACAACATGGGTTAGTGTATAACATGTTAAAACTATGGACTATTATACTTAATTGAAAAACTAATGCAAAACAAAATCAATGTGAAGGGAAACGTACAGATGAAATGACACAATTAGAAACAATTGCACCATGGAAGTTAGAATTTGCAAGAAAAACAACCAACAATACAAACAACTTATCAACTACAACTCTAAACAAACATTGCCTACATGCACATATTGATGACAATGTGCACTCATATAGAGTTCATGAACAATATGGTACTATGTGTTCAAGAAACACACTTTCACCTTCCACCAAAAAAATAAGCAACTCATGACATTGAACTTTTCCATAGAAAATTTCATCCATGACATACTTGAATAGAAAAAAGATACCAATCAATGCAACAAAAACCTATTAGAATATCAAAATTTAGCTAAGCCTAACCAACATGTACTTTAAATAAAATTTTCTTAATGAAAATTAAGACAACACCATTGGAATAGGTATCAACATTAATTCAAACAATTAGAAAATAAAAATCATAATTGACATATACGTCATATTTGGACAAACCTACCCATTGAAAAAAGTGAAATCAATATCTCACATGCATGAGATAAGTAGTGTATTTATGTATTTACAATTTCAATAGATACCAACTATTAAATTAGAATACATTTCCATTTTTTTATTTATGTATTCGTGCACTTACAATTTCAAATGATACTAACAATTACATTAGAATACATGATAGCTTTATGCATTTACATTTTGAATTAATACTGACTATTAAAATGGAATACACTACATCAAGATGAACATTTGTATTACACTACATCAAGATGACATACAAAAAGGTAGACATTCACTATGACAATATTATTCAACTTGCTTTGCGATGTTACATGATCATTCACATGCACTAAAAGTTGATCAAAGGGAAGAAAGACACATTACACTACAAACCAATAGAAATTCAATATTTGAAAAGCTTGAAAGTTGGCAAAGTCTTCCAAAGTGATGTCATTCTACTATAGAAACAATTATTCACAAAGTACATAGTGTAGGGTTGTTGTATGTTGACTTGGTTGATAAAAAATGAGAAATGACATTTATATTAAAGACATTGAACAACCTCATTGCACAACATGAAGAAAAATTTGTTGAAGGCCAATGCCTTTGCACCACCTTTGTATCATAGATTTCAAAATTTCTCATAAAAGTATCATATGACCCCGTGATTCTAATTGCATATTAGTCTTGCATGAAACAAGCACAATAGAATGAATTCCGTCCTTTTGCAAAGAATATATGTTTGTACCAACTACAACAAGTAAAACTACATTTCCAATTGACACAATTGGTGCACTTGTAACCTCAGCAAAGTAAGTAGGGTCACAATATACATTGAAAATCAAAGATGACAATCTAGAAGAAGATAAAGTTACAATGAACACAAAGTCCCTTATTATTTTTAGACAATCAACCAACAATTATAAAAGGACATTCCAAGGCTTTTGTTTACTTCAACCAACAAACATTTGTCAAAAGACATTCCAATACTTCTATCTATAAATGTTAAGAAAGGAAGAAAAGAATAGAGGAAATTTGTAAAAAAATGTTTATAACAACATTGAAGATAAAAAAGAATGAGATTATCTTAATAAATTATTAGCTTCTAAAAACAATACACATTTATCTAAAAATCAATATTTTCAAAAAAACACACACACTATGTAACAGTATTCCTAAGTAGGTTGAAGGCATCTTAAGAATAATGTGAAGTATGGATGATCTCAATAAATTGGTAACTTGAACACCAAAAAAATAAAGAAATATCAAAATAAAACAATATACATTTATCTAAAATTCACTGATTTCTATAAGATCTAAGATCACACTATGTAACAACATTGCGAAGTAGGTTGAAGGCATCTTAAGAATAATGTGAAGTAGGTTGAAGGCATCTTAAGAATAGTAAATGTCCACCGACACCTATTTGTGCCAATTTGGAGTATATGCAATTTGCCTATAGAATCATTCACTCCCAGAAATGGTGACAAACTTTAGTGCTGAACAACTTACGTTATATAGAGGTTATACACGTTTACCTAGGCTATATTGCATCATTCAAAT
>SNQJ01S0022015.1:229514-241249 GCA_010110895.2 Picea sitchensis | reverse complement strand
TGATTGTGAATATAGTGTGAGATGGGAAAAAACCTAGGTGACTCGACTCTGTTATCTAGATAGATATGGAAGCATAGGTAAGATTATACCAAATAGCCATGATTTTTTTCATCAATATTGTAAGCCACTTTGGCTAAAACAAGTCTCAACTTGATGGAAGCTTTGATTCATGTGTTTGTGGAGCTTTCTCAGGGCTAAAGGAATTGGTTATTCAATGATGAATCATACCGATCCATCCCTATGGAATTCCTACTCAAGGTTATATGTAAAAGAACGGATATCATGGTCAGATGATGTTGGAGATCTCAAATCGGAAGATTTCCTTGAAATAAGAATATTTATTATGTATTCACGAAGGATGAAGCATTGGATTTCAATTCTAATGGTGTGGGATTAGAGGATATCGTTTTTACGGGCATAAAGTTTTCATCCATGCAACAATTAAAGGAGGCCATCAACTTTGCAATCGTTGAATCCTTAAATTTTCCTATGGATTTTAATTCCAAAGCCTCTTGAACTTATCAAGGAATCTCATTCAATGTGAAAGGAGATTTTTCTTTCTCCATTTCCAAGAATACTCAGTCGAATGGTTTTGTGCCAAAGGAAGAGGTGGTGGGTCTCAGAGGTTCTACTCTAGTTCCAATTCCATATATGCATGCAATGTTTGTGGAGAAGAAGGTACCCAAAGACAATAGAGATCCAAATAATCCCTCTCCCTTGTCTAGTGGTCCAAAATCTAGGGGCCATGGGAAACCAAGGTGTTGGAAAGATTGAAGAGAATGAAGGAGAATGGTGGTAGGGGATGAAGTTGAAGTAGGAAATATTTCTAGGATGCTCAAGAAGACTAGTATAGGTCATTTTTGTAGGAAAATTGTTTCCCCCTCAATGACCAAAGGTTTTTTGGAAACCAATGCTTGGATACTTTCCAACTTATTGTGTGGAAAGAGTGGCCAATCTCTTTCTATCAAACACAAGATGTTCTCTCCCCTGCTAAAATCCGAGCCATTTTTCCAAACCTTCCATTGTTTTTTTGGAGGAAGGAGATTGTACAAGCTATTAAGAACAATATTGGAATTTTTGTGGGGATCAAACAAGGCTGAGACACCGAAGTTGATTTTTTTTAGGGCTGGCTTCAAATTGAAGTTCACCTTCGTGAGGGGCTTCATGACGAGGTTGACCTAGTATGGGGGGATTTATTTGTTTTTCATATGATAGATTATTGGTGCATTCCTTTCTAGTATTTTGGGTGCTATGTTGTTGGTCATTTGTAGGCATAGTTCAACAGGTCTCCATCTCATTTTGCTCCTTTTATGAAAGTATGGAAAATAAAATATGACATGCCAAATTTGATTTCGAGCTCGGTAGGGACTAGAGAATTCGTGGACTCTAAGAGTAAAAAACTTCCACATCTCAGTCCCTCAAGAGGTGGCACAGAAAATTCGTTTCACATCCATTCAGGTAGGTATCATGGTTTTGACTCTCCTGGTTTATCCAATAATGAAGTTTCTCTATTAAAAATATCTTCATTTTTGTCAGAACATGCTCTCGCCCCTTCTTCCTATGCTTTCAAGACTCTTGTTTCTTGTCACATCAATTCCCCTCCCATGAAAATCCTCAAAAGGGTCTTTGAAATAGATGAGGATATATTTGTCCCTGATCTTCCCACTGATAGTCATCCTTCTAACCGTTCTCCATGCTCTTCCCCATTGTCCCACCATTCAAATAATTATGTTGTCAAGTCATACTACTTGTTATGTTCTAAATTCAATATTGGTTTGTTGCGTGAAGAGGCGGGAGGCCTTGGCCAGGACCCGACTAACAAGATTCATGCTAGGAGAAAGTCCAGAATCTCCTTATCACATTCATAGGAAGCCAAAGAGATACACAGAGACAAATAATCAACTATTATTGGGGTCCTTAGTGTAGGGTAAATCCCTCCCCAAGGTTACCAAATGAAATTTATTTCTATTAATTCCTGTGGAGTAGGGGGTTCTCCCAAGTTATTATCCCTCAAGCGACTATGTGTGGTGGTAAGTCCTCATGATTTATTGATCCAAGAGACTATGTGTAGTGGTTTAAAGGCAGATGATATTTTTAGGTATTGGCTTAAACAATGGGTATTTTTCTCTTGCGACGTTGATGGTTTATTAGGTGGTCCCTTAACAACTTACAACCCCAAGATAAAGTTGTTAAAATTAGACTCCCTCCCTTATTGTATCCTAGTACAAGATTTTGATAGTTGGCTCTATTTCTCATTCAAAATTTTCAATGTCTACGGTCCATATGCCAACAAGTGTCTTTTTTGGGATAGTCTAAGCAGATCGAATGAATTTTCTTCCAGACACATAATTCTGGGAGGGGATTTAAATTTAAATTTATTGGTTATTGAATTTTATGGTAAAAAACCATGCCAAGATCTTCTAGAATGTTATTTCTCCAACTATATGGAGGAGTAAAACTAAATAGATTTGGATTTGAAGAATATTTCCCATACTTGAAGTAATGGGAGAAAATGATCAGGCATGATAGAAAAAAGACTCTATAGGTTTTTTATTTATGATAGTTTGATTGAGAATCAGTGGGCCATTTCTTCAAGAGTGGAAATCAGGGGTCTCTCGAACCACTTGCCAATTTTTCTTGACCTTTCCAAAACTGGTTCGCATAAAGAAATATCAATGAAATTCAATCAATATTGGTTAAAATAAGATTCCTATAGTAAGTTGGTAAAATACATACACATTCCACTAGTCGAGGGGGAAGGATATACCTACATGTTGCAATCTTCAATTGATTGAGGAAACATAAAAAAATAAACAATTTTTTGGGCTAAAGAGTTTCAAAAGAAGAAATCAATAGAAATATTGGAGTTGGAAGCTAAGTTGAGGAGCCTTCTCATAGAAAGGGATTATGACTCCTTATTGGAGGAGGGAGAAGGTCCGATGAAGGAGTTAATTGTAAAAAAAAAAATATTTGCTAATGAAGGAGGATTCCATTTGGAGACAATAAAGCAGGGCAATGTCAATTTAGGAAGGTGACAATAACACTAAATTCTTCCATAAATTCGCTAGTCATCACTGATTGATAAAATCCATTATGGAAATTATAGACTCTAATGGGGCATTTGTCCTAGGCCATGAAAAGGTTCTAGAAGTAGGAAAACAAATTTTCTCCAATTTGTTCAAGGAGCCTCCAATGAGTTGTCCTATTGCAAAGATATTGAAGGTTACTTCTCTTTCCCTATGCAAATCACTCTAGAAATGAACCTTTCTCTTCAAGAAGAGATTTATGTGAATGAAGTTTTTCAAACTTTATCATTGTTTCAAAAATGCAAAATCTCAAGTTTTGATGGCCTAACGGTTGAATTTTACTTATGTCTCTATGATCTTTTAAACAAGGACCTCCACAAGGTGGTCAATGAGTCCAAAAGGATAGGAAGAATGGGGAGTCCATTGAATTCCACCCATATTGATCTCATTCCAAATTCCTCTACTCCTTCTACATTTGAATATATTTTTCCCATATCCTGCTGCAACCTTATTTATAAACTTATAGCCAAGATTTTAGCTAATAGATTGAAACCGATTTTTAACAGTTTTATTTCTAAAGAAAAATTTGGCTTTTTGTTCAAACGACAAATCCACAATGTTGTGTCAATAAAACAAGAGTCCCTTTACTCCATTAAGAATAACAATATCCCCTTCTTCATTTTGATGCTTGATCTCTCCAAATATTTCGATAGGGCTAGTTGGACCTTCATAAGATTGGTCTTGATCCAATTTCAGATGAACCTTGAATCACTCAACTAGATTATGGGTTGTTTAGAATCCTCATCCTTTGTTGTATTAGTAAACAAAGTTCCCTCCCCTTTTTTTATATCTTGAAGAGGCCTTGGGAAAGGGTTCCCTCTCCCCCCCTTGTTGTTCTTCCTTGCAGCTAAAGGTTTAAGTCTACTGATTAAAAATGAAAGGGAAGGTCTTCTCAAAGGATTAAGGATCACAAACTTGAAAATTATTTCCCACCAACTCTTTATTGACGATGTAAATTTTTTTGGTGCATGAACCTACTTGGAGATTCAATCTATAATAACTATCCTATATCTTTTATATCATGCCACATGTATGCAAGTGAACACTAGAAAATACTCATCTCTTACAAGGCCTACAATTTAATCAAAATGGTCTCAGGGAAGGGATAAAGTACTTTGGTTTTATGTCGAAGTCAAACAACTATGCATTTAGGGGTTAGTTGTGGCCTTATGCTAAAATTCAAAAAAGAATTGTGCTATGGGTACATCGATGGATTTCAAGAGAAGGACGATTTGTATTCCTCAACTTGGTGCTTAGAAACATTCTAGTATATTGGGAAGCCATCGTGAAAATCCCAAAAGGATCTCTCCACAAAAAAAGAAAAATTTGTTACCATTTCTTATGGGCAGGTAATTCAGAGAAGCAACAAATTCCACTGGTCAAATGGTCACGCTTGGTCAGGCCAGAGGAGATGGGTGGTTGGGGGATCAAGAACATAGTTTGGTTTTGTAGAGAGATGGTGGCCAAAATATTATGGAGGATGTTACATAATGACATGCTCTGGGGAAGAGTAATTTCTTCCAAGTATTTATCAAGATTTTCTACTATTGAATGGATAATATTTCTTGTAAAGAATTCTCAAAATGGGTCGATTTGTTGGAAGGCCTTTGTTGAGGCATTTTTGTTAATTGGAAATCACCTTGCTTGGGAAGTGGGAAATGGATCACAATTCAAAATCGGGGAGGATCCTTGGGTTCGATCAGGGGAAAGTTGTAAACTTCCTAACATCTCATTTCAAACCTTCACGACAATAGAATATTCACTCTAAATGATGTTGCACTTGTAAGAATGGATATAGTAGGAGAAACAGAGTGGAAAACTGCTGAAATGTTAGAGCTAGAAGGTGAGAGTAATGACTTATGGGGAAATATATTGCTTCTCTAAAATCAAACTTCATTTCTCTCAAGGAAGATGAAGAATATTTGGTGTACTAGTTAGGAAATCACAAAACATGGATATATACAGTAAAAATGGGGTACTTGGCTTTGGCTACACATGAATTTTTTGTAGATAGAAAATGGTGGTGGAAGTATATTTGGGAACACAAAGCACCCATAAAATAAAAAATCATCAAAGGGTACTTTTTTTTTTAATGTTTGGAGGGATGTTGAAAAATCTTTAAAACTTCAAGGGATGCCTCCATGAGAAAGCTCGGAGTATTGGATTAAAAGGTGGAAGGAGTTTCCCATTTCTCAATCCCTCTATTCTTTGTCTATTTGATGTGGTGGGCAATAAAAAGAATTATTTTTCGAAACCAGTATATCCATGCTGAGTTGGTGGCGAGATTGATAGTCAAACTAGATGTAGAATATAAATTAGTCTCCAAATGCAAAAATAAAAAGAATCCATTGATGCCATAGCTTGAGGAAGGGGTTCGTTGGGGATTCTTTGATGGGGTTAGACAAGGTCACCCTCCCATAAGCAGGGTTGGATCTTTGTTGTATTTTTCCAAGAAACAGTTTTATACAATCATCTATGTTTGGGGGACAGGAACAAACAACAAGGAAGAGCTAGTGGTACCGTGGGATTTGTGTTTCCACGTTGAGATGATCGATTTGAGAAGACTATAAGTTTTTGGAGACTCTCCACTGATTGCAGAAACATTCTTAGAGATATCAACTAAGATGCATATAAGATTTCGAAGGAATCCTTATCTTTTGAAATTGGAACCTTTATCCTTCAAGAATTCTCTAAAAATCAGTTGATTTCATAGATGAATTTTAGAATCAAATTGTTTGTTTCTGGTTATGAATTTTGAAAGTTTTTGGAATGCAATGAATGATAGAATGAGCATAAAAGACAGAAAAGATGATTTAAATGTGATGGACAGTCAAGTTTATTTGGATGGAAATATGTATACTCTAATGATATGGAATATATCAAGTTTTTTCTTTCTTTGAAAAAAAATATGAAAGCTAATTGAGATGAAAATTTAAAATTAATTCTATAAAAAAATTTAATATTACTTTCCCTCGGATAAAAAATAAATTTAAATAAATAAAAGAAAAAAGTGTTTTCCAAATATCCTCATTCAACAACTCAATTACATACAAATTGCAAAATAAATAATTTGTATACATGTAAAAACCACTTACTCACACACAAAACACTAAAATTCACTCATCTCGATATTGAATGTTATCGTCAAATGAGCATGAAATTGGACTAGTAAAAGTTAATCCCTCTAAAAAAATAAAAATAATTAATCTAACACTTATATATAGAGAGATTATTCAAAACTAAAAGCTATATTTCTCACATGTTCAAGGTTTCTATTACCTATTGACTATCATCTACACATTGATTAGGACTAGGATCAGAGTCAAAATAATGTAAATATGAGAAAATTTGGAAATCTATCACTAAATTTATCCATATTTGGAAAAAGTGTAATTATTGATTAATGAAATGCTCTAAACACAATTTAAAAAAAATAAAAAAATGCATTTTTTAATTTTTAATTTTTTTTTTTACATTGAACTTTCAATTACATGAGTAGTGATGTGTTGAATATCTATATGATGAACTTATTTTTGAAGATCTTCATCATGGTCATTGTGTTTAGATGATGGTGTCACAGAATTTAATACATCTCCATATGACATGGATTCCATATATATATATATATACATGTTAATAATTTTGAATGTAAAATTAAAACCTCAATTAAATGTATTTGGTCGTTTTATATAATTCTTACTAGCTCAAGATAGGATTGCGTTAATTCATTCCACTATTCCAAATGTCCACTCTCAACATCTCTACTAGGAGGTAGTGGAATGGGTGGCTGAACAATTTGAATGTCATCTGCAATGAATGCATGCATTATCTTCAATATCCATAGTATCAGGTTGAACCGTATCTTTATGTGTAAGCTCAAATGGAACATCATGCTGGAGTATACAATGAACATGAATTCCATGCTCAAAATGATCTTGATATACTTGTGTAGGTTGTTACCTACTCACCCAAGATTTTTCTTGTTGGAAGGATATATGTAAACCTCCACAAATGGCTATATATGATGCATGAATATTATGAAACATATCATTGGTGACATCAAATACAACATGTTGATTTCCTCTCAAAGTCACTAAGTGTTGGAAATAAAATGAAAATTCATTAAGAATAGTTTCTAGATACTATGATGGACCACAAAGATGCCTCGATGAAGATGGGTGATCATAGAGATGTTGTAATTATGTTGGGTGAGGATGACTAGAAGAAGATCATGGATGAAGCTTCTCAAAACAAGATTAAAGAAGCTTCTTGGTGAGTATTAGCCATAATGGGATGATTTATAATAAAATCATTAATTCTATGTATAGCAACTACAATGTGATTAGAAACCCCCTCACAAATGGGTTTATCACATAGATGATTTTAGGGGTGAAATTTCACTCATGGGCGAAATTTAGGGGCTTCCAATTTTTTGTATTAAAGTGATTTTTTAAAACTTATATCATTAGCCCGTAATTTATTTTAGGGGAAAAATCATGTACAGGGTTAGCCCTTGTTTTTAGGAGAGATAGAGGAAAAAAAATTATATTTCGCCCCTGAAATTTGGAGGGACAAGCTTCCATTAGCCAAATTTCTAAAGTATGGGAATTTCTGATAGCTTCTTCTCCCTGCCATTTGGTAAAATCAGGGTTTATGGTTTAATTTACCCAGATTTTGTGGTATGGGCACTAGGTAGCTACAATCTTCCCTTTGCTCGATTTCCAAAGAACATAAGGATTTCTGAGAGCATTTTGGCCCTCCCACCTGGTAGAAATTGTATGGGATCTGCCCAATGCCCATATATGCATTGGGTTAAAATCAGAGCTTTGTTACTTGTCTGGTTCGTTCATGAGAACTACAGAGTCTACTATCTAGTCACCATCCAAAAAACTCTAATTCCCCAAGGACCAGTTTACATAACTTAAATTTTCTTGCTTATTTCCCCTCGACAGAACGAAAAAAAGGGCAAGTGATGCTAGTTGTGGAGCCGCTTTTTCAGAGCAGAAGAAACTAGAATTTGTTACAGTTATTACCCTGGTGGAGCCGCCTGTTCAGAGAAAAATAAACTCAGAAGGTGTTGCACGAGGCTTTGGCGGTGAATAATTACCAGGGTTTCAACTTTCCAAACATCTTGATAGGTATTTATTATTTACTTGGTCCTTCATCTTTAAATTCTGCTATAAATGATTTCGATAAGTAAAAAGGGTAGATGGTTGAAAAGTTGGTTATCTTGCACAAGGGAAAGTAAAAATATAAAAAACATAATTTTGAATATGAAAAGCAGTACGCTAGAAGTCATTTTCAAACAACAGACAATTAACTAACATTTTTATTGAATCCAGGATTCTACACAAATTTGAGAGACTTGTCATGCCAATTATTTAAGGAAGAAGAAAAGAACTTTTTATTTGCAATTTTTGGATAAACGTTTTCCTTAAATCATGAAAGATGTTGTCCTCTTTTATTTTATGTATGCAAAATAAACTTATATTGAGAGATCAATAATGTTTTCTCTATGGATTTGGTAACATTGCTACTGTAGTCTACAGGACTGGTATATCCTCCTCTCATGACCAATATTTGATGCATTACTTATCTAACTTGCAACTAGAAGATAAACAACCTAGAAGAACTCCCAATGTTGTTGGAAGTCATTGTTATTAACAAGAAGTTAGTGTCTTTCGTTTGTCTCATCACAATTCATTGGGCCTTTGTATCTGCAAGTGATGCAAAATGAAGGAGACCCTACCATTGGCCAATTGATGGAATAGAGGAGGTAACAAATTGATACAAAGAAAAATATTTTTGTTAATATCATTAAGGTACAACACATTGTAATCATATTCCACACCCAATAGGTGATACCTTTCATCTCAATAAACATTCATTTCCTAAATGCTATGAAAATTGTTGCAGAAGTTCTAGTAATCTAGGAGTCAAACATAAAATGTTGCCACCTTTTGTTGTACCCTTTGAGATAATGAACTCTTCAAATGAAAGTAGCATCGATGTCTCATTGTATGCCAATAAGCAACCTGGAACTTTCACATGAGTAACTTATACAAAAATCTTGACTAGATGTTGGTGCTAATAAGGTTGTAAGCTCAAATTCAAAAAATAGTTTAATTGCACATGTTAAAACAAAGGCTGCAACCCAATACATTGGAGTGACTCAGGTCCAGTAGAAACAAGGGGGAATAAGAAGC
This sequence comes from Picea sitchensis, assembly GCA_010110895.2. Classification (NCBI taxonomy): domain Eukaryota; kingdom Viridiplantae; phylum Streptophyta; class Pinopsida; order Pinales; family Pinaceae; genus Picea; species Picea sitchensis. The sequence continues at coordinate 231,957 of SNQJ01S0022015.1, read as the reverse complement.
TAGAACTCACTCCACACTCTTTTCTGTGGGGAAAACAAGGGGGAAAACTACCACCGGTTGCCTTGGATATTTGCAGCATTGCTAGTGAAAAGGAAGGCCTTGGGCTGACTAGCATTCATGCATAATGGATTGCATTGGCTACCAAGTGGATTTCTATGGGCAATGAAAGGTGAGGCAACACAACAATTTAACATCACGCATAGGTTGTTGAATACCTCACAATTTAATGGATAGAATGGGCTATTTGGGATCTGTGATGTTATTGTGGGGTAATTTCCTTCAAAGTTAATGGTTCAACATATCTAAAAGATTTTGGAAAGTTTGACAGGTGAAGAAATTAATTGGGAATTTCAGGGACTACAAAATGCATGGGATCTAGCAGCCAGATCCTTTTAGGTTTTTTAAACACTAAGAGGATGTTGGACACCCCTACCACACTTAGAGGGGGGGTGAATGGGTGTGGGGATCTTTTTCCCAAAACTTCCCTCTTACACAAAAAATCCCTAGTTAACATTCAACATTTGCTCAGTACTCATTGCTGTCATTTATAATCAGTTAGATGTGAATACATATCAGCAACATATCATCAAAAAATCATCTCTACAAGGAAAACAAAGAACACAAGATGTATGTACAATTTTTCTTTTTATTATGGACTTCAATCCGAGGGTTTTTCAGGAACAACTTAATAGAGTACAACTCTACAAGAGCACCATATCTATATGCAAGAATCAACTTACATTCGCAGCACCAACTAAGATGAGACAACAATCCTCAACAGATATCAATCTGTCAACATAAATAGGTGCATCAACCATGCACCAACCTGTGCCAAAAAACCTGTAATCAACTTGTACCATAAACAAGTGCATCCAACCATGTATCAAGTATATACCAATCATGTGTCAAATAATCATAAAAAATTACTCATAAATATGTACCAACATCATCAACTATACACCTCATGTATGTGCCAACTCATCAACTGCTTGTCTCAACCATGACTAGTTTTGGATTAGTAAAAAACCCTAACTTGAAATAATCAGAACTTTGTACCTGTAATGAATAAATATATGAAACTGATATACAATGTTATTTAGTGTTTTTTATGAAATTACCATAGGTGGAACTACTTGGAACCTCTCAGAAAAGGCATTATAGCAAAAATGACATACCTTGCTGAATTCTGGCTTATTCTAGAGAGCGACCTTGTAGAGCGTGGAACGCACAAAATATTAATTGAATTGATATGAGACTATTACATAACATACTATAGCCTATAAAGTAACCAAAAAATTTTGTCTCACTGAATTTGGATATGTTATGAATAAGTTATGACGTTTTTACCCGAAACACCTGTTTTTGACTAGTTTCAGGACTAGCCACAAACCCTATTTTCCACGGAGTGTAACTCCCAAAATACAACGACCCACAAGATGAATTTTTTACCAAAAGGACTTGGGTATGTTTTATAAATGTAATAACAATTTAATGGTTTGAATCATTATAGAAAAAAAATTATAGCAAAAATGGTGAGATGACCTGTAAATAACATACCTTAGAAAGCACCATCAAAAGAATTTATCCTTCCTTGCATTTCATCCTTCTTTTCTTCACCTTTCCTTAGAATTTAGTCTTATATATACTTGGTTACCTTAGACACATATAGATATTCAATATTCTAAAGTGTGATTAAAATGAGAGAGCCTTGCCTCTTAGTTATACTCTCCAAGTAGCTTCCTTAAAAACATCTTCTAGGTCACTTGGCCACACTTTCCTTATTTTAGGGTTAACCCAATTCTAATTTCTCCATTAAATTTATTATTTAAATAATTTATTTTGTATTCACTTTGAATTATAGTACACTTATCACTTCACTTTATTATTTACCTTTTAAAAACCCTTAAACCACTTTGACTACTTTGACCTTTTGGGGCTTCTAGATGGCATGTGAGGGTCCTCCAACTTCGTAAGGCCATAAATCTCAAACCGTGAGGAGTTATGTGACGTTCCACATACCACCAGAAATTTCATGACATGTACTATCCATATAGAATAGTATTGTCTGAAAATATAGCATAACTCATACCATTACCCATCAAACAAACTTGGGTTCATTACCCAAACCTGGGGTCCCCAACTTCTCATGGCCATAACTCTCTAACCGTGAGGAGTTATGTGACGTTCTACATACCACGGGAAATGGAATGAAAAGCACTATACATCTAATACAGTTTCCCTGACAAATTCAATGTCCTTCATCTCATTATTCCACATACAAGCATGGGTCCTCCAACGATTCTTCTAGGATAACTCAATCCGCAAAGCATCTTCCCATGAAGGATTTCACCATAAGGGGACCACTTTGGAGTTCATCTATCTGTGCAACTTATAAATCATGATAAGACAATAATGAGTAATCTATACATTTTTCCAACAATGC
>SNQJ01S0022015.1:84137-121115 GCA_010110895.2 Picea sitchensis | reverse complement strand
GTCTTGATCTTTTCTTCCCACGATCGGTGTTTGACATCTCAATAAATATTCCACAATTGAAATTTCAAATTGATCTAGAAGCCAAAAGTGAAACCTGCAAGAGAAATAATATTAAATTAGTAAAATTCCTACCAAGTATAGAATATTCAATTTGAACGAAGCTACTCTAATACTTTCTCCCAAATTTCTCCTCACATTGTGATATGCTTCAAGACCTAGAAATACTACAAATATTAATGGATATAATGAAAAGAGGTGAAAATCCATACAAAGATACAAATTAAGTCATTCAAAAACAAAAACTTAAAAGCCAAGGAGAGGATGTAGTACAAAGATACTTTTAGCTATTTGATATGTGAAAAGTTTGAACAGTTTCAATGTCACATCAATATATATAATCTTAAGAAGTGTCATGACTTACTATGTTTACAAAAGTGAGGTATCCCTGTGACCAAAACCTATAACCACTTCCTGAGCCTTCTAGTCTCCCAAATGGTGCTCCAAGGAGTTAAATATTCCCTCTTGGGACCACAAGTGCCCCCCATCTTCGACAAGTACACTCTTTAATCAATGAAAATAGGTCAACCTTTTTCCCCTATTTAGCACCCAGCTAGCATGTTGCATGTTTATTTTGACATGTTATTATGTGCCATGTTTATCATAATTTTTCTATCCCCTCGTGAACCTACAAATTAAAATGGAATTTATTCTTGACCTCCTAGCAATTTTCTCTCCAACACCTACAATTTTGGGTGTCCACACACATATTTACAAAAAGGAGGTTACCAATTTCCCTTGATTAATGACTCAACAATTTACAACTCCTAACGGATAATTAAGTACGGTTTTCTCCTCTTCCCTTTTTAGATGATTAATTTCTATGTGATCTAGCTCTTGTATATTCTCTCTAGATTACTAGGTTTCTTATTTTCTTTGCACGTGCTCTTGGATTAATTTTGGGTATCCATCTCCATCATCCTCCTCTCTCAAGGAGGTGTTGCCACAAGTGTATCCTAGCTTCTTTGGTTATGATTTGGGCCTAGTATCTTCATCTTTAGTTGGAGTGAGTGCATCTCATGGTGGTTGTGAATATCTCCCTTCTTGTTTCTATCAATCCTCCCTTCCAAATTTCCACCTCAAAGGAATACTTCAACTACAACTTATGGGGTAGGAGGTACATCCTTTTTCTAAGGGCATGGGAATATCACCCTCTTAGTTTAGATATTATTTTTTTGGTTTTTTTGTTTCATGTGTGTGTGTGTGTGTGGAGACTAGGAAACCCTTTATTGTATTTGTGAGAAAATAGAGACATTGAGGTACAAAAGGAGACCTAACCCCCTTAATTTGAAGATACATGTTTACTTTCTTGTTTCGTGTCCAAGTAGCATTGTTAGAGTAGATTGAATGTAGTAAAGAGTTTTCACCCAACTAGGAAGTTGAACTGCAACTCTTCTCCTTCTCTCTTCCATGCTCACAAAAGGGAAATGATGAATGAACCATAATTGTTTACTAATTTGTCTTTGTGTTCTTGGGAGGGAAGGAAAATTTTGATTTATGTACTTCACTCTTGCATTTCCAATTTTGTAGTCTAAGTAGGCCAAATAGGAACAATAAGTAAAAGAGAAATAAAAATAGCTTTAGTTACTTTCATTTAATTTCTTTGTTTGTTCTTTATTAGTGTATTTAGACATGAAGTATATCAAAAACAAGATAAAACACAACCATAGTGCATGAAGTATATTAAATGCAAGATAAAACACCACCATAGTGCATTAAGTTAAGTAACAATCATAATTAAATTAGGTTTCCACCTCTTTCTTCCCTTCCCTATTTTCCCAGTTTTGTCCTTAAAACCAATTGGCATCTCCACACCCGTAGTCTAGTCTTCTTAGCTCAGTTGGCATTATTTTAATAGTGATTTGGTTTTTTGACATAGGATTTATATCTAGGATCTCATCCTCCTCTCCTAGGGTTATCTAGCCTCCTAGTTGGCAAGGGTAATCCTCTTCCTTCCTCCTAGGTTGAGTGTGTATATTTCCTCCTTAAGGCACTCAAAGTGTGTCTTAAATATACATTAATTCTATTGTGATACATTACATCTAATATGATGCATTTGGTTAAATGTAATTTGAGTAGCAATACCATAGGGAATTTGTTCTCACATATACATTCCAAGCATCAATCCATGGTACGATTTTTCATGGCAATGACTTTTCAATAAACACATTCCAAGTTTCAATTCCATAAGTAACGTCTTCCTTGATAACACTTTTGTGATGCAAGGAGTACTAACATATTAGTTTACAATCATCGATAATGGGGATTAAATTAGAGTTCATGATGGTGTGATTTGCTACAATCATTAATCTATAAGAAAGTACAAGTGACATTATCAGCATAGGTAAAATTAAAACTTGTGATTATGTAATTTGCTACCATCATTAATCTATAAGAAACTACAAGTGAGATTATGAGAATATTTTCTATATTCATACATAAATATGTAGTCTCTATGGTGTAGTTGACTCCTTGTGATTCTCTCAAATGATATCCCTTTTGGAAGAAACGTGTAGTGAGTAATCTCCAAAACCAAGTTGTATTACAATAAGGATGTTTCCAAATTTTTGACAGGGGTTTTAAATGATAATGTGTTATATTAATATTAAAGGAAGAAGGCTAACAATTCTACAAATTTGACTTTTTTCCGATTTGCGAGAAACTTAATCTAGTCAGGGAATTTTTGGTGAAATTGCAATTTTGGATTGATGAGGTTGTTGTTTTGAGCAACCACAAAAGAGCCAATTTGTCACACATTTAGACTATTGCATATTGAGTGGTTAGAATTATTAAAGGTTAAAATTGGTACAATTAGGAGAAAGAATACATGTTTATTGTGAGAGATGATTCATTTTTAATGGAAATTGGTTGTTGTTGACCTTATTTATAGGCTTGGCTAAAAGTTCTACCTTTTGTTTTTTTTGGCCGGCATTTGGCGATGTAAATCTAGATAAAATCACTAGTTTTTGTTGTTTAAATTGCATTTATGAATGCATAAGTGGATTCAGCATGTTGAAAATCCCCTGGGCACTCTTATTATACAAACTTAGCCACTCAAATCTGCAAATTCAACCATTCCTCACCAAATTTCGAGCAAAATCAAACAGAAAAAATAGTCGAAAAAGAACCAAAAGGTAGAACGTTTAGACTACGCTTTATTTATACAAGTCTATATGCCTTGATCCAAGGATGGCCTTGTCATAAGTGAGAGGCCATTGTTATCATAAATGTAGGTTGGCCTTCTAATAAATGCATTCACAATATGTTGGGTTGTAGTCTAATGGTTGAGATAGAACATTATTTTGTCTTGGAGTGCTCTATACTATGTATTTTATGTAGGGTAAAAACATTTCTATCCCAACTCCATAATTGTTATTGAAAATTTATGAACATCAATGTTTGCATATCTATACTTTATGTTCTATAACTAATGGCATTGTGCGCCTATGTACAAATTTGGACCGACAGATTGAGTATCACCTCCTGCATATCTTGAATGCATTGAAACAAGATTTGATGAGTCTGCAGAATTCTCAGCAAGCCTACTCGGCTTGTATCTATAAAATGAGCCAAATCTACTAGTTTTGGTCGAGCTCAGTGAAATACAATCAAATTTGCCAAAACACAATGATTTGACAAAGATTCAAAGAGTATGACCAAGACTCAAAGTTTGACCAAATCAATCTAAATCATTCTAAATCAATCTGAATCATCCAAAAGAGTGTGAAGATGAGTTAGGGTTGTTATTCTCTTGATTTTTTAGGTTGTTCAGTCTCATGGACATCATTAAAATCATTCAATCAAATGTAAATCTAACAATAAATTACTCAGAAATTATAAATCTGTGTAATTTGTCAAATTTTGGTAAAAGATGGAGAGTTTTAGTGCACACTAAATCTAGTAAAGATGGAAAGTTTTAGTTAACACTTAGACAACGACTGTTAATAACTGACTTTTTTCCTTGATAAAATCTAGCCAAAATTTATTCTTTTTATGAAATTGCACATATGAAAGTAGAAATACATAATCCAGTTGCAATGGGTTTTTAGAAGCAGCTGCAACTTTTTCTTGGGACCATCCACATTCCACCTTTATTTCTTGTACCATCCTCAAACTTGTCCCAAAATCCTTTACTCACTGGGAAAGTTAGTAGTTTCAAGATTGAATAATATGCTTACTAAGCAATGAAGTAATAATTTGTTAATATACAGTCTTTTGAAGATATTGATATCTTGGATGGGTAATAATATCCTCTCTATTTCTTCTCAACCCTCTTTCTTATTGGATGAAATAGTTATAATTGACCCTGCAACCTTTCCCTCAAGGCCATACCTTTGTTGTTCACATAATAAACTTCTGAATTATGATAAATAGTTATAATTGTCCCTGCAACCTTTCCCTCAAGACCATACCTTTGTTCTTCACATAATAAATTTCTGAATTATGATAAACATGTAGGTGTAGGTTTGATATCTACAGAAATGCTTGGCTCACTTCAATGCTGCAATCTAATCCTTAGCCTTCTTAATTGGATTCTTCATATCAGTGATCTATGGAGATTAATATCCACCATACTAAATAGCATTCCATACATACTAAATAGAATTCCATACTTCTTGAGAGTGGGTATGCATCCTTTCATTTGATTTACTTCAAGTTTGATGATGCATACGCACCCTTAAGTGCCTGATTTATATTCTTGTTTGAAAGTAATCTATTATGTAAAATATTCAGTCCTTCTTCTTCACATTCCACTTTCAACGATCATTTTTCTATTTCTTACTACTGTGTTGTGGGCATTGGCAATCTATGCTTGTGCAGAAAGGGGATGATACGTTTTTTCTTTCCTTGCAACCATTTTAAACAGAAATCATGCACTACCAATACAAAAAGTAGTACTAGCTTTATAGTCCTACAACTATTTCTCCCTCCCTAGTCTTTAGTCATTCTGTTTTTCCAGATATATTTGCAACAAATATGCCATGATTGGTAGTTTAATGGGAAATTGGTGGTTTTTTATATGAACAATTTCTCTATAATTTCATTAAACTTAAACTAGAAAATCCCTTAGTCACCGTGCATAAGTAATGAAAGTTTTATTTTCTTTTCTTTTTGAAAAAATACACATTATATTACAATAAAAATACAACTGTATGAACAACATCAGGCTAAAACTTCACATCGCACCCCCCACTGCATCCCTCTATCCCAACATATGCACATACAACTAGCATATCTTCCTTAGCACAAACTCTAATGTATCATTATTTGAAAAATATGTATTCTAGATGAAACCTAGTGAACTAAGTCAAGCTTTGAACACTTAAATTTTTCCCAGATTGAACTTGGACAAGTCACCACTAAAGGTACATTTGCATCTCCTTCTTCATAGAAACGAAAGCCCTGACAAATTAATATCACTCTAAAAATATCTGCCTTGCTTCTTGATCATCCAACTCTCTCCAAGAATGGCATCCTTCAACCTCAAAAGACCAAAAAATAATATTAAAAGCTATGTCACAATCCATCCTCAATTATAGTCTCCTCTTTGTGACAAATTACACATGATCCTTTTTGGTCTCAATCTATGCAGCCTGGAATTAATTGATAGACTCTAATGAATTAGCATCCACCCTATTACTCATGATTCTAAAGAGATCCTAAATTTTGAAACAGATTGACAATGCTTGAGCGACCTTTTCTCAGAATCCTGCAGTTCTCATCTTCTTTTAAGTCTACCAAGAATGTTAGGACATGTTCTTATAGTGGCATAAATCTTCTTACATTCTATCTCATGGAGATTTATCGTAGTTCTATCTCCAATATTTTCAAATGGGGCCCATAGACTCTATCTACATTTTAAGCCGTAAATATATGAGTATTTTGCACAACTCTAAGAAAGTGACCTCATTTGGAGCTACCAGTAGATGGGACCAAGTAACTGGCCTCCAATATTTCCAAGTATGCAAGTTTTTGTCCTACAAGTCTCCCCACAGATAAAAACCTTTATTACACAATCTTTTTACACAACAATAAATGTCTCCCATATGTCCTTTGTTGGATCATGTTGTCATTGATGCCAATGATTTGATTGATTGATGTCAAAGGATTGATTGATTGATGATCGATGTAATATAATATGTATTGTCCTTGATGAGAATGCATAGATGAAGATGGATCAATGAATTGTCATTGATATGATGAAGATGGATCAATAAGTTGTCATTGATACATGATGAAGATGGATCTATGTGGTTTCATTGGTATATCATGCATTGTTGGAAAAATGTATAGATGATTCATTATTGTCTTATCATGATTGATAAGGTTCACAAATAAATGAACTCCAAAGTGGTCCCCTTATGGTGAAAGCCCTCATAGGAAGATGCTTTGTAGATTGAGTTATCCTAGAGGAATGGTTCGAGGACCCATGCTCTCATTATTGTGTTATCATGATTGATAAGGTGCACAAATGTATGAAATCCAAAGTGGTCCCCTTATGGTGAAATCCCTCATGGGAAGATGCTTTGTGGATTGAGTTATCCTAGAAGAATGGTTGGAGGACCCATGATTGTATGTGGAATAATGAGATTAAGGATATTGAATTTGTCAGGGAAGCTATCCTATATGTATAGTGCTTGTCATTCAATTTCTGGTGGTATGTATAATGTCACATAACTCCTCACGGTTAGAGAGTTATGGCCATGAAAAGTTGGAGACCCCAGGTTTGGGTAATAGACGCAAGTTTGTTTGATGGGTAATGGTATGACTTATGATATATTTTTAGACAATAATATTCTATATGGATAGCACATGTCATTCCATTTCTGGTGGTATGTGGAACATCACATAACTCTTCACGGTTTGAGAGTTACAGCCTTACGAAGTTGGAGGACCCTCACATGTCATTTAGAAGCCCCAAAAGGTCAAAGTAGTCAAAGTGGTTTAAGGGTTTTTAAAATGTAAATAATAAAGTGAAGTGATGAGCATACTATAATTCAAAGTGAATACAAAATAAATTATTTAAATAATAAATTTAATGGAGAAATTAGAAGTGGGTTAACCCTAAAATAATGAAAGTGGGGTCAAGTGACCTAGAAGATGTTTTTAAGGAAGCTACTTGGAGAGTATAAATAAGAGGCAAGGCTCTCTCATTTTAATCACACTTGAGAATATTGAATATCTATATTTGTCTGAGGTAACAAAGTACATCTAAGCCAAAATTCTGAGGAAACGTGAAGAAAAGAAGGCTGAAATGCAAGGAAGGATAAATTCTTTTGATGGTGCTTTCTAAGGTATGTTATTTACAGGTCCTCTCACCATTTTCGCTATAAATTTTTTTCTATAATGTTTCAGACCGTTAAATTTCTATTCCATTGAGAAAACATACCCAAGTCTCTATGGTAAAAAATTCATCTTGTGGGTCATTGTATTTTGGGAGTTACACTCCGTGGAAAATAGGGTTTGTGGCTAGTCCTGAAACTAGTCAAAAACATGTGTTTTGGGTAAAAATGTCATAACTTCTTCATAAAAGATCCAAATTTAGTGAGACCAAATGTTTTGGTTAGGTTACAGGCTATAGTATTTTATATAACAGTTTCAAATCAATTCAATTAATATTTTGTGCGGGCCACGCTCTACAAGGTCGCTCTCTAGAATAAGCCAGAAGTGAGCAAGGTATGCCATTTTTGCTATAACGCCTTTTATGAGAGGTTCCAAGTAGTGCCATCTGGAGGAATTTCATAAAACACACTGAAGAAAAATTTTATCAGTTTCATATATTTATTCATTGCAGGTACAAAGGTATGATTATTTCAAGTTGGGGTTGTTCACTAATCCAAAACTAGTCATGGTTGAGACAAGCAGTTGATGAGTTGGCACATACATGAGGTGTATATTTGATGATGTTGGTACATATTGATGAGTCATTTTTTTATGATTATTTGACACATGATTGGTATATACTCAGTACATGGTTGGATGCACTTGTTTATGGTACAAGTTGATTACATGTTGTTTGGCACATGTTGGTGCATGGTTGATGCACTTGTTTATGTTGACAGATTGATATATGCTGAGGATTGTTGCCTCATCTCAGTTGGTGCTACGAATGTAAGTAGAGTCTTGCATATAGATATGGTGCTATTGTAGAGTTGTACTATATTCAGTTGTTGCTAAAAAACCCCCGGATTGAAGTCCATAATAAAAAGAAAAATTGTACATACATCTTGTGTTCTTTGTGTTCCTTGTGGAAATGATTTGTTGATGATATGTATTCACATCTAATTGATTATAAATGAAAGCAATGAGTACTGAGAAAATGTTGAATGTTAACTAGGGATTTTTTGTGTAAGAGGGAAGTTTTGGGAAAAAGATCCCCACACCCATTCACCCCCCCCCTCTAAGTGTGGCAGGTGTGTCCAACATCCTCTTGGTGTTTGAAAATACTAAAAGGATCTGGCTACTAGATCCCATGCATTTTGTAGTCCCTGAAATTCCCAATTAATTTCTTCACCTGTCAAACTTTCCAAATTATTTTAGATATGTTGAACCATTAACTTTGAAGGAAATTACCCCACAATAACATCATAGATCCCAAATAGCCCATTCAATCCATTAACTTGTGAGGTAGTCAACAACCTATGTGTGATGTTAAATTATTGTGTTGCCTCACCTTTCATTTCCCATAACAATCCACTTGGTAGCCAATGCAATCCATTCTACATGAATGCTAGTCAGCGCAAGGCCTTCCTTTTCACTAGCAATGCTGCAAATATCCAAGGCAACTGGTGGTAGTTTTCCCCCTTGTTTTCCCCACAGAAAAGAGTGTGGAGTGAGTTCTAGCTTCTTATTCCCCCTTCTTTCTACTGGACCTGAGTCACTCCAATGTATTGGGTTGCAACCTTTGTTTTAACATGTGAAATTAAACTGTTTTCTGAATTTGAGCTTACAACCTTATTAGCACCAACATCTGGTCAAGATTTTTGTATAAGTTACTCATGTGAAAGTTTCAGGTTGCTTATTGGCATACAATGAGACATCAATGCCACTTCCATTTTAAGAGTTCATTCTCTCAAAGGGTACCACAAAATGTGGCAACATTTATGTTTGACTCCTAGATTACTAGAACTTTTGCAACAATTTTCATAGAATTTAGGAAATGAATGTTTATTGAGAGGAAAGGTATCACCTATTGGATGTGGAATATGATTACAATTTTTGTTGTACCTTAATGATCTTAACAAAAAGATTTTTCTTTGTATCAATCTGTTACCTCCTCTCTTCCATCAATTGGCCAATGGTAGGGTCTCCTTCGTTTTGCATCACTTGCAGATACAAAGGCCCAATGACTTGTGATGAGACAAACCAAAGACACTAAATCCTCATTAATAACAATGACTTCCAACAACATTGGGAGTTCTTCTAGGTTGTTTAGCTTCTAGTTGCAAGGTAGATAAGTAATGCATCAAATATTGGTCATGAGAGGAGGATATACCAGTCCTGTAGACTACACTAGCAATGTTACCAAATCCATAGAGATAACATTCTTGATCTCTCAATACAAGTTTATTTTGCATACATAAACTAAAAGAGGACAACATCTTTCATGATTTAAGGAAAACGTTTATCCAAAAACTGCAAATAAAAAGTACTTTTCTTCTTCCTTAAAATAATTGGCATGACAAGTCTCTCAAATTTGTGTAGAATCCTGGATTCAATAAAACTGTTAGTTAACTGTCTATTGTTTGAAAATGACTTCTAGCATATTGCTTTTCAAATTCAAAATTATGTTTTTTATATTTTTACTTTCCCTTGTGCAAGATAACCAACTTTTCAACCATCTACCCTTTTTACTCATCGAAATCATTTATAGCGGAATTTAAAGATGAAGGACCAGGTAAATAGTAAATACCTATCAAGACGTTTGGAAAGTTGAAACCCTGGTAATTATTCACCACCAAAGCCTCGCACGACACCTTTCGAGTTTCTTCTGCTCTGAATAGGCGGCTCCACCAAGCTAATAACTGTAAGAAATTCTAGTTTCTTCTGCTATGAATAGGTGACTCCACCACTAGCATCTCCCGCCCTTTTTTTCGTTCCATCGAGGGGAAATAAGCAAGAAGATTCAAGATATGTAAATCGAGCCTTGGGGAATTAGAGATTTTATGGATGGTGACTAGATAGTAGACTCTGTAGTTCTCATGAATTAACCAGACAAGTAACAAAGCTCTAATTTTAATCTAATGCATATATGGGCACTGGGCAGATCCCATACAATTTATACCAGGTGGGAGGGCCAAAATGCTCTCAAAAATCCCCTTGTTCTTTGGAAATTGGGCAAAGGGAATATTGTTGCTACCCAGTGCCCATACCACAAACTCTAGGTGAATTAAACCATAAACGCCGATTTTACCAAATGGCAGGGCGAAGAAGCTATCAGAAATTCCCATACTTCTAGAAATTTGGCTAATGGAAGCTTGTCCCTCCAAATTTCAGGGGCGAAATATATTTTTTTTTCCTCTATCTCTCCTAAAAACAAGGGCTAACCATATATTTTTTCCTCTATCTCTCCCAAAAACAAGGGCTAACCTTGTACACAATTTTTCCCCTAAAATAAAATAATTGGCTAATGAGCTATGTTTTAAAAAAAAAAATCACTTAATACAAAAAATTGGAGCCCCTAAATTTCGCCCATTTAAATTTCCTACTTCTTAAAATCATCTATATGATAAACCCATTTGTGAGGGGGTTTCTAATCACATTGTAGTTACTATACATAGAATTAATGATTTTATTATAAATCATCCCATTATGGCTAATAATCACCAAGAAGCTTCTTTAATCTTGTTTTGAGAAGCTTCATCCACAATCTTCTTCTAGTCATCCTCACCCACCATAATTACAACATCTCTATGATCACCCATCTTCATTGAGGCATCTTTGTGGTCCATCATAGTATCTAGAAACTATTCTAATGAATTTCTTCTATTTTATTTCCAACATTCTAGTGACTTTGAGAGGAAATCAAGATGCTTTATTTGATGTCACCAATGATATGTTTCATAATATTCATGCATTATATATAGCCATTTGTGGAGGTTTACATATATCCTTCCAACAAGAAAAATCTTGGGTGAGTAGGTAACAACCTACACAAGTATATCAAGATCGTTTTGAGCATGGAATTCATGTTTGTCGTATACTCCAGCATGATGTTCCATTTGAGCTTACACATAAAGATACGGTTCAACCTGATACTATGTATATTGAAGATAATGCATGCATTCATTACAGATGACATTCAAATTGTTCAGCCACCCATTCCACTACCTCCTAGTAGAGATGTTGAGAGTGGATATTTGGAATAGTGGAATGAATTAACGCAATCCCATCTTGAGCTGGTAAGAATTATATAAAACAACCAAACAATTCAATTGAGGTTTTAATTTTACATTCAAAATTATTAACTTGTTCAATTTTAAATATGCCATGATCATTTTATTTATGTTTAAATCTTATTAAACCCATATTTTTTTTAAGGAAAATCCCAAGTGGGAAAACCCTTTGAGTACTTCCTCATCATCCATGGATGGTAATCTCTAATTAAGGAGCCTCACCCTGAGTGGATCAAGAGAGTCGAACCCATAACCCTACTAACCCATCACTGGGGAGAAATCTCATGTCTGGCTCAAGAGTGCTTGAACTAACTCTAGCCAAAATATTATCAAACCCATATATATATATATATATATATATATATATATATATATATATATATATATATATATATATATATATATATGGAATCCTCAAATCCCTGCCATATGGAGATGTATTGAATTCTGTGACACCATCATCTAAACACAATGACCATGATGAAGCTCTTCAAAAATAAGTTCATCATATAGATATTCAACACATCACTACTCATGTAATTGAAATTTCAATGTAAAAATGATTTATTAAAATAAAAAATGCAATTTTTATTTTTTTTTAAATTGTGTTTAGAACATTTCATTAATCAATAATTACACTTTTTTCTAAATATGAATAAATTTAGTGATAGATTTTCAAATTTTCTCATATTTACATTATTTTGACTCTGATCCTAATCCTAATCAATGTGTAGATGATAGTCAATAGGTAATAGAAACCTTGAACATGTGAGAAATATAGCTTTTAGTTTTGAATAATCTCTCTATATATAAGTGTTAGATTAATTATTTTTATTTTTTTTAGAGGGATTAACTTTTACTAGTCCAATTTCATGCTCATTTGACGATAACATTCAATATAGAGATGAGTGAATTTTAGTGTTTTGTGTGTGAGCAAGTGGTTTTTACATGTATACAAATTATTTATTTTGCAATTTGTATGTAATTGAGTTGTTGAGTGAGGATATTTGGAAAGAAATTTTTTCTTTATTTAATTAAATTTAGTTTTTTATCTGAGGGAAAGTAAATTTAAATTTTTTTATAGATTTAATTTTAAATTTTCATCTCAATTAGCTTTCATATTTTTTTTTCAAAGAAAGAAAAAACTTGATATATTACATATTTCCATCCAAATAAACTTGACTGTCCATCACATTTAAATCATCTTTTCTGTCTTTTATGCTCATTCAAACCTTTATGCTCATTATCATTCATTTGAGGTACTCCCGAGGCAGAGAGGGGGACAACTAGGAGATCCCTGGGATGATGCATTTTTCACTTGGTGGTCACGGCAAGTGGTTGTGACCAAGGATCATCCCTATGCAGGGATAGATTATTTCAATGACCCTAAGATTAATATTCCTCCTAGCATTGTCTATGGGGATATCAACATAAGACTTTTATTTTTTTTAATTATTTGATTTTTATATTTTAATGATTTTAAAACATAAATGTTTTTGGTGAAGATCAAGATAATAACATGATTGTTTGATTATACAGATGTGGGAATGAGGCAACCTAAAGGATTTCCTCTCCATGGTCGATGTGGTATTAATGGAAAACCACATGGATATTCTAACCGAGCATTATATAACTTCTATGAGAATATGAAGAGATTGGTACGTTCAGTGCCATTGGTATAGATTGAAGATTTACCAAAGATGATGCAACGACAAGCAGTTGGGGTACCACAGACATGGGTCTTTTGGCATCTAGCCAATGTCATGGTGTGTTATAAGTGGCATGATAAGGGAATGGTATGACCCTTAGGACTATGATGATGAGATCATGTATCTTTTGTATTATCGGTCCTTAGAGAAGGACAATCGAGGCTAGAAATACTTTTTTATAACATGATCCACATTTTGTATTGTGATGAAGATATATACACAGATGATATTTTTTCCTTAATGACATTATGCCTATGATTTTATTATGTACATGTGCAATTTTTTCTTCTGATTTAATGTGAATGATATAATTTTCAATCTAACACATAATTAGAAAATGCATCACATAATGAATTGTAATTTCTTGGAACATGAACATAAGTAATATAATCAAAACAATCCTCCAACAAACAAACCCAAAGGAAAAATAACATAGAATAGGGTTGTGAATACAATATTCATTGTTCAATTGGGATACTTCCAACTGAGTGTCCAAAGAAACTTCTAAGGACCAAATGCAATGTGCAATGGTGTCACAAAGTAGTTTGATAATGAAACTATATTTAGTAACATTATTGGCATATGGGTTAAGATAAGAACCTCCAGATGCAACCAATTGAAACTATGAAAGAAACCAAGTGAAAATATAGAAGAGGAATAGAAGAGGTAATGAAAGAAACGAGAAAAGTAGAAATAAAGGGGAAGCACAAAAGGGGTTCAACAACTTGCTCCAGATGTGGGATGATAACCCCCTTGTGGGTTTTCAAGAATACATAATCTCATGACCAGATGTTTTATCCTTTGGGAAATGGAGCCGAGACATTGAGGATGTACAAAATAAAATGAAAAATGTTATGTACAAAGAAAATAGAATGTCTTAGGTGAAGAAACTTTTCAGGTGTTTCTCATTGACAGAAAACATCAACATCTTTCCCTTCATATCTATAAGCATGTATGAATTAAAACCTAGAATTTTCTCAATGAGGTAAGGCCCAAGCCAGAGTGTCTCAAATTTTATATGCATTGATAGCTTTTATTTTTCTTTGTTCCAGAGCAACACCAATTCTCCCTTTTGAAATTTCTTGATTGTTTCACTTTCATAAAAGTATTTCTTAACATTTTGTTTCCTCTGTGATATTTTATGCAAAGATTCACTTCTTTCTTCTTCTAATTTCAACAATTGATTCACTCTCTTCTACAAAGGGGGAATATCTTCAACATCCTCCATGTTTATTTCATAATTCAAGGCATTCAATTCAAGTTTGGTTGTCATTTTCGATTCCTTTCCACAAACCAACATGTAAGGAGATATCCCATTGCTATCTTTCATAATCATTCTACTTTCCCATAAAGCATCTGTCAACTTCAAATGCCAATTTTTCTGACTTCGATCGATAGTTTTCTTTAGCATTTGAATCAACATCTTATTTGTAGATTTAGAAAGGCCATTCCCTTGTGGATAATAATTTTATGATTGTTCGATCACAATGCCATATTCCTCGCAAGATTTTGTGAACTGTGATCCAATGAAAATTGAGCCATTGTGTGTAATGCGTTTTTCTAGAACACCAAATCTTCACAAGATATTATCCTTGAGAGATTTAATCAATTCTTCATATTCAACCTTTTTTAACTCTATTTCTTCCTACCATTTCATGAAATATTCCGTAGAAGTAAGAATATATAGGTTCCCCTTACTTGATTTTGGATTTATTGGCCCAATGATGTCCAACCCCCATTGTGTGAATGGTTTTTGTACTGATACATGAATGGTTGTTCTTTTGATATGGGTTGCATGGGCATTGTAGACCTCTTCATATTTCCTGAAAATTGTTGACAGGGGATGCATTTTCTCACCATCACATATGAATCCTTGAAAATTGATGGCCAATAATATCTAGATATTATTATTTTATGTGTTGTAGCAATAGGTGCACAATTTCCTCCACATATGCCTTCATGAAATTATTGTATTAGTTATTGTGCCTTACTTTCATCAACACACCTCAATAACATGCCATCATAATTCCTTCTGGATAATATTTCATCAATAAACACATATTGGTTTGACTTCATATTTAAATCCCTTCTTTCCTTTGGAGTCATACTAATGAGAAAGTGTCCAAGTTTTAAATAAAATATAATGTATTTGTACCACTCTGTACCAGATATAGGATTTTCAATTGAAACCGAAATCACTCCATTCAAGGCATCACTATCCGCAATAAGCTTGCACAATCCTTTCCCTTTGACTGCTTTCATAGGCTTGATTTCAATGTCATATTTTTGAATTTTTGCTTGCTAATTTTCCCATTTCCCTTCTCTTAATTGCTAGTTAAAAATCATCTTGACTGGAGAGGATGGAACATATGCTATGACATGAGAATTTAAAATGTAAGTCCGAAAATGTGCTACTTCTTTTACGAGAGACAAGCCCCGCTTCTTCAATTCCATGTATCTTAATTCATAGTCACAGAGGGTCTTACTCATAAATTTGATTGGTAACTCTTCACCTTTAGAATTTATTTGAGAAAGGACTAATGCTACAACTCTTTCTATGGAAAATGAATACATAATAAAGTATTTTTGAAAATCCAGACTGATGAGCATCGATTTTGTAATAATTTCCTTTTTAACTTTATTAAAGGCATCCTATGTATCTGAAGTCCACTCGAACCTTTGATCTTTCTTTAAAAATAAATTAATTGGCTTTACTATGATCACATAATCAGGAACAAATCTCTGCACAAAATTTATCTTTCCAAAAAATGACTGGAATCATTTCTTAGATGATGGAGGATTGAGTTCATTTATATCCTTCACCCTTTCTGGGTGAATACAAATTCCTTCTTTACAAACAACTTTCCCTCAGTTATAGAAAACAAAACTTTCTTTGGATTCAAATAAACCCCATGAAATATACATCTTTCAAACACTTGCCTCAGATGATGAATATGTTCACTTGTATTTGAATGCATAGTTAGATTATCCTAGTAATCTGCCATGAATTTTCCTATCAAACCCTCAAATGCATGGTCCATATCCCTTTGGAAAGTGGCTCTAACATTTTTCAAACCAAATGGTATCTGAGAATACACATGTGTCTCCCATGGTGTTATGAAAGTCATCTTAGGGATTTCTTCCTCTACAACTAAAACTTGGTTGTATCCAGAAAATTCGTCTAACATGGACATACAAGCAGATCCAATGACTTATTGAAGAAGGAATTCCATGTTAAGTAGAGGATAATTATTTTTTACACTTTATTTTTTTAAATCTCTAAAATCCATGCACATCTGAATCTCCCCAATATTTTTCCTCGGAACCACTGGATTTGAAAGATAGTCAGAATGTCTGATGGGATATATTATTCCAACTTTCTTCAATTTTTCCAAGTCAATTTTCACCAATGGTTTTAACATGGGATTCATCATTCTTATTTTATTCTTAAAGGGATTTTCTCCAAGTTATCTTAATGGAATAATATGATGAAATATTGATTTATCATAGGATTTTAGATCATCATAACTCCAAGAAAAAACATCAAAAAATTCTTTGAAAATGGAACTATATTGATCAAGTTCTTCAAATGTACAATCAACTCCCAAGTTTATTTACTTCAGGGAAATATCAGTCCCTATATTAACTTTCTTCATTTCTTGCACTTTTCAGACTGATACTTGTTCGGTGAGACTTTTTTTATGATCATATCTTATGAAAAGAGATTAAGACTAGGCACAATTCTTTAGGACAAGAACAATATTATTATCTTCATCGTCATTTTTATTTGCTAGGAAATATTTTAAGTTTTCATCATTTTCAAACACTTGAAGATAATCTTGGTTATTTGGGACTAAGGGTTGAAAAATTATTTTTACTGGAAATATGTTTCACTTTGAATGTCATATGGGTTTGATAATGAAGCATCCAGTGCTAAATAATATTCCTTCTTATTTTTATCCCTTGGAATGAAAGAAATATTGAAAGAACTATAGGCATCCATTAATTCATTCACTCTTTTGAAACATAATTTGAGCCCATCCTTTTTAATTGTATACTTTTTAGTGACATGATTTATTACCAATTATGAATCCTAGTCCCAACCAAATGTTCAATATTCATCTCCAATGCCAGGATCATTCCTTGAATTAAGGCCTCATATTCTGCTTTATTATTTGTACAAGGGAATTCAAGTATGATGACATGTGAGTATACATTCTTCTCAGGGATTTTGAGTACAATCCCAACTCCACTCTTCGAGCTTGAACAAGATCCATCAAACGACATTCTGCAATAGACAACAAAATAATTTTTTTCATTCTTAATATCCTTGAATTGCTCCATATCAACAATGGCATAGTTCCCAATACCAACATCTATATAATCTTCCATCAACTCATTATCCTTATTTTTGAAAGAAAACGGTCTCCTAGCTTCATGAGGAACCTTCATCACTTCTCCATCTTTGTTAGGTAACATCATATAACTTCCATCATTCATTATATAGCCACCAATCATGGAATACCAATCTCTTCCAAGGACAACCTTGTATGTTGGATGTAGATCCACCACCACAATATTAAAACCTATAATGATATGAGGAGCGACGGTAATCCAAGCATAAAAATCCTTATTTTCTCCATAAGTTGTTACCTTCCCAGTATCAATTGCATAGATCCTTTCACTTGTTTCACAGTACTTGGTGAATATCATTCCAAGTGATTCCATGACCACCAAGGGCATGATGTTGTTTGTCGCACCTGAATCTACCAAACAATTTTTGAGAACGACATCATGATTTTCTATTGAAATGTAGAAAGGTGGAACTTTTCCTGTTAATTTCACCGTTCATGTGTTCTGAATGTGCTTCGGATTTGCAATTACTGCTTCAATTCTCCTAGCTGGTTCATCTAATAATTTTAGATTTTTTTCCCTCTATTGAGGAATTTTAACTACTTCTGTGAAGGGAAAAGTAATTATTAACTTGATTACATCGTCAAAAACATTATATATCATCTGAAGGGAATTTAGCGTCATTTGTTGATTTTTTACTTTTGTGCTAGTTGTTTTACTTTTATCACTTTCTTTTTCTTTATCTTTGTCATTATCTTTTTCAAAATTCTCCTTATTATTAGCCTTATTTACATGTTCTCGTCTTTAGACAAGGTTTTCTTGCGAGATAAGATATTCTTCATATTTTTCAAATATATACATGGATGACTCACATCCATCCATCTATACAAATTGAAAGAATTATTCTGGAAAATAATCATTTTCTGCTTCGATCATTTGTTCATTTTATGTCTCATCAAGTATTACTGCATTCTAAGTTGGTTGTTTGGGAACCCTTTGTATTTTTTTATTGTCAACATTTTCAAACCTCGTTCTTTGTTCTGGGAAAGGGTTCATTATTTGTTCTAGGACCAACATCCTCGGATTAAGCATGTAATTATCATTCCTTCTTAACCTTGTTATTTTGTTTTATATCTGTCTAATGGTTCTGTTCATCTGCGTAATTTCAATTATTTGCTTTGTCTCTTGGGCTGCAACCGGATCCGTCTTCACATTCGGGATAGTTACTTTATATAAATCCTCCACTGACTACCTAATTTTCACCAAATCATGGCTTCTTTTCTTCATTCTTTTTCAAACTAGATGCTTCTCGATCAATAATGTTAAAATTATCCATATTCCTTTGTACTCTTCCAAGGATAGTGTTAGGGTCGACACCTTTTTTAGTCATGATTTACTCCATTTCCATGCCTTTGATCACCACTTCTTCCAAAGTTTCAATTTTGGAAGCTCTAATATCAAACTTCACATTTAGTGGCATGACATTTTTATAGAAACCAAGTATCATTATATCATTGGGCCTTTTGTCTCCAGGGATCTTATTCAATGTTTTATTGAATCTGATATTGAAATCTCTTATCCTCTCATTTTTGTTTACATGGATTTGGGTGAAGTTAATAAGAAGAGTATGATACGTGACTGGGGGAGCAAACATATTCAAGAACATTGTTTCAAGATCATCAAATGGGCCAATTGATCTTGTGGGAAATGAGGTGTACCATTTATAATCTTGGCCTGACAAATTTTGGAGAAATAACTTTAGCATCACATCATCATGTTCAACAAGATGGAAATAAAAAACATCCAGAAAAAAATCAACATGTATTTTAGCATCAATCGTTCCATCTCTGGAAAATGGCTTCAAAGTACCTATAGGAAGAGTAGGGAGCTCATATTTTTCACCTCGAAGGTAGAGGGGGGAGTCCCTTATCCTTCTTAGGTTTCTAAACCTTCGTCTTTCTCCATGTGTCCTTTCCTTTCTCTTTTATTTTTCATTTATTTCTTCTCATCGTTCTTCATGTGGTTCCTCACATCTTTCTTCCATTTTAGTTGTCTCTGGAAGTTTCTTCTTTTCTTCAAGAGTATGATTTTCATTTTTTGAGGTGTGTAGCTGCATGCTTTTGCTTCTAGTGATTGTTCCTTTGTATTCATCTAGCTTAAATTCCCTCCTTGTATTTTCACTCTTCGAGCTTGTCTTTCATTTCTTCGGTCTTTCCTTTTGTCTCTTCTTTGTCTTTGGAGAATTTCTATTTCTTCTTCTTGAACTAGTGTTTCCAAAGACCTTTCTAGTTATTCTCTAGTTCCATTTGTTATTATTACAAGGTTATATAACTGATGCAGAATAATTCATTGGTTATTCAATCCAATTTCTAACTAGGGTTGGTTAGACTAAGGAAAAGTCATAATTTCTTATGGTCTAAAACCAGATCTAGATCTTCAAGTTTTATCCCCAGTATGGTTTCCAAAATTGTTGACGCTTAAATCCATGAGGACCAAAACGACAACCTCACAAACATATAAATCCTCCTTCATTTTTAAAGAGCTGGTACTCCTCTTTGGCTTATGATATTCTTTGTAATTTTAGATCAACAATAATATAGGACCCTAATATAGTCCAATATTTAATGCTCAAGAAAAATAAAAATGATGAAAACTAAAAGAGTATTTATAAAGAGAATTCCTGAGAATTGGACCATGAATCTCACACATCAAACATTCCAGAAAATAAATAAAATTTCCTCACATCCATCATAGTGTAAAGAAGGATTCTGATCACATTCAAAATAAAAGAAGATGGCCCATTCGCATAAGAGAAATTTTATAGAGTATTACTTATATATCTCAAGATAATATTATGATAGACATATTTCAAATACTTTATACTTAAGACTCAGAGTTATAAAATATAGTCAAAATTGATCTCGAATTAGTTCTCTGTGATTTCTCAAAAAAATAATAATGTATGTTATAGTGCATTGAAATCAAAGGCGTTTTTCCAAAGGGCTCTGATTGAAGCTCCCATGGACCATAAAGAAAACATATACAAGAAAGTAGGAAATAGGATTTCGAACAACAAGATCTGGTAAGAAGACGAAAAATAAATTTGTTAGGATTCAGTTATACTTTTCTAGTTAAAGAAGAAGAATAAATGGATGAAAACTCATAAGGGAAGCAATATGTGATCAATATGGACTTACTATGATGGCATATCTCCCTTCATTTGTTTTTTGTTGTTTCTTTTGAACCCTTTCTTGTTTCATTTTGATTAGCGGTTGTAACTGCTTATGCTGGGATTTTAGAAATCTTGGCAATCGAGTTATTTAACCATTCTTGAATATAATCCCTTAACAAGAAAACAATTAGTTCTTGTTTTAATTTAATGTTAAACAACTCTTTTTCAATTTCTTTAAGATCAATAGATAATTTTTGCAATGTATTCTCAATATTCTCATTTTTATTTGTATACTCGACAAGCCAATTGTCAATATCATCATATGTGAATTCAATCATAGTATCAAACTTTTTAGTTGAAGCCATTTTCAGTTCTTCAACTTGTCCTTCGAAATGTTGTTGATTCAGGAGCATTGAATTTGAGATATACTTAGGTTTGAAGACTTCAATAGTGGTGGTCCAGATGGATCTCAGTGGCCATCCACCTTTTCCAATGAATCACCATTTTGAGCCTGTGGTTTTGATAAACCATAACATTCACCCTTTTGATGGGGAATGGAATGTAATGTCATCTTTATTTGTTAATTTAATACATAATCTAATGGTCTTATGTATATGCATACAACTTAGTGTTAATGCATTAGATCCCATAAGAACTCTATAGTTAAGCATGCTCATCCTAGAGTAGTACTAGGATGGGTGACCGCCTGAGAATTCCTAGTATTTTACATGCCTATGGTATTTTTTAAACTTAGTCCAATTTAACACACATGCATCATGGGAATTGTTCTCCTCTCACTCTCTCACATATATAGGTGAAGGAGGCCCTTTAAGCATGCAATGGACTGTGATGTAAAGCTTCTTGTGAATCTCTTTCCTTTTAGAGATAAGCTACCCTATTTTTTTTGTTTGTTTTCTATAATGTTTTTTTATCTTATGCAGTAATAGAAGTTGGGTTTCACTGTATTTATGTGTTCTCTTCTATATTTTTGTGTATTTCAATGTTATATCTCGGCTATATTTTTTCCTTCATGTCGTTCTCATAAATCAAGAATTTTGTAGTATGCTTCTCTCTTCCTTCTTGATAAATCAGTCAATTGAATTGACAATCCCTTTAATACATTAATTATTTCAATCCAGAAGGATTTTAGTTGTTTGATGTGGGTCAGAGAACGTAGGTTTTCTTGCTTTCTCGTATGCTCTATCATTCCTAAAAACTTCATTTCAAACATCACAACTCCATCTATGTAAAACCCTTCATCATTTTTCAAATCTGACTTCAAGAATTCCCTGGTCTTCTGAACTCTCAAACCAAGAGAGGAAAAACTTTTTTCCATATCCCACGACGCTAAAATCAATGAAATTATTTTCTTAATATTCTCTTCGACAAAATGTCAAGTAGAAATAATTAGATTTGATATTCCCTTGACTTTAGAACTTGATTTTGTGGTTTCTTGAAAAATTCTCTTGAGATTAGTCATGGAAACAGGGGAGGCCATAATAGGTGGAGGCATGAGAGTTTCTTTCAATTATTTATTTTTTTCTTTCAACTAAGAATTGTATTCCTCCATGTTGGAAATTGAAACATCTAGTGCATCTCCTGTAACTTTATGAATAGACGACAATCTAGAAGGAAACATATTTCATTATCAATGGTGGACCACAGCTTCCCACTTTTAGTCCTCTACATCCAGGAAATTCTCTACATCCAGGAAAGTGATATTTTCAATATCCATATCCAAGTCCATATTATCCAGTAAGAAAACATTTTTTGGTGCATGCGTTTTTGCTCCCTCTTGTTGTGAATTAGTTATTTTTCTTTTAATTTTTAACTTGTGGGGGTTCTCCAAGCTCCCTTGAGGAGGGATTCTTTCTTCATCATCCCATGAATTGTTATTCCATGTTTTTCTTTGTTGTGATGTCCCAGGATGAGGATTTATCTTTGGTAGAGCACTTCTTCAAGAAACAACTAGTGACTAAGCGCTCTTCTCATTTGAAGGATTACCTCTTTCTTTATGATTCTTAATGGTACTTATGATAGTTTCTATATCGCCCAAGTCTCTGTCAGCTTCTTGATTATTAGAGTTATGGCTATTATTCTCCTCTTCGTCTCCTACAATTGAATTTATAAGTGAAGGATTGAGCCCGTCTAAAATCAAATGATTGTAGAAAATATGATTTGGGTCAAAACCCTTGATTTCCTCTGCATATCTCAAGTTGGAATGGTTGAAATAGGTGTCATACATGTCAATCTTGGAAATTCCTCTAAGAATAATTTGACCAACTTTCCATGGAAGAGGTATGAATTGCTTTTTCCTTTTTTCAGAAAATGTGTGAAACTAGAATTTATATTGTCTCGATATTTCAATAATGAACAACTTATCAGATATATAATATGGCATAAATATGGGTTTTTCATTCGATTAGAAAACCCTGATGATATTGTAATCCTCCTTTTTTTCTAGAATTCATTTCCCTTATAGAAAAAGTTGATGCTTCAAACGAGAGTTGGGAAGTATCTTCACCAAATAATATTTTTTTGAATTGACACAAAATCATTGTATACCTGATAGAAATGATGGCTAACCCTCTGCCTCCATAAATTTTGATACCACATAGTCACAAGGTCCACCTTTATTTTAACCCTTCTGGCACATTTAAACCCTCAAACGTATGGCAATATGTGATAGAAAATAAAAAATAAGATGACATATAAAACTTCTTCTCAGTTTTGAAGTTTGTCAACTATGCAGTAATCTCATTTGAAATAATATTCGCCCAGTCAAATATTTTGTTTTCCTGAACTGTGAAATGAAGTATATATAATTCCAATCGGGGAATGGTTTCCGTAATATTGGCCAATAATTCGAGTGAATAATTAGACAATTTATTTATAAGTATTTTTCAAATAACTTACTTGAATTCTAGATATATCCTTTGGCATTGATGCATGCAAATATTCTTGAAGAAGTTTTATTCCATTATTCTTTATTTTTATAAAATTTCTAGCTTCCTCCCCTATCTAAACCATGTACGACTCTAGTAATTTCAAAATCTCCCTAAATATTGAAGGCACCAAGGAAATAGGATAACTTCTTTGCAATGAGATGACCCTTCTATTCTAGATAAACTTGTCGACACACCAAATGAGAATATCCTTGCATTAAAAGACTTATGGTACGCAACTTGCGAGAACTATCCATGAAGTTAACACCTGGTTGTTTTATTTTCCAAGTAGACTTGAATAATACCAATATGATCGGGACCAATGATATTTCTAATATTCTCTGATGAAGAGGCTCAATATATCTCCACAGAATTGTTTTTTTCTCATGACAAATTTCGCAAAGTCGGCTAACATTTCTTGTGTTACTACTTTGCAAATTAAAATGATTATAGGTTAGATTTTCTTTCGATGGAGGCATTAACTCAAAATAAATGTGACTAGCCTCGACATAAACATCATTAATTAACAACCATTTCAAAAATGTATTTAGTAGTTAATTCCATCAAGATAACATTAAATTTGACTTCGAGAAATGTGAAGGAAGGGACACATGACGACAAAGAGTCTAAGTGAACGATCAAAATGGAAAGGTGAGTATGCAAGTCTGAAAGTCTGAATATATGAAATGGATAAGTGTTGAAATATGTTGGGTAGACTATGGGGTGAGTGGAGTTATAACATGTAGTTCTACGAGTCTGAATGTCTGAAAATCCATGATGCAAAAATAAACTAAGTGTTGGGCGGACTGATATATAGGTAAAGAGAGCATAATACAAGTTTGAAAGTCTGCAAACATAGTGAAAACGAATAAGTGTGATAATCATGTTACAACAAAGAAAGGGGAAAAGAGGGGAATATGAGAGACTAGGGAAGGGAAAATATAGAAGGGAGGTAAGGAAAGAAATGGGAAAAATAGAAATAAAGGGGAAGCAAAAAAGCGGTTCAACAGTAGGGAATCAAACAACTTCTCATACCAATGTTAGAATCTCAAGACGTTGAATGAGAACCAATAAATATGTTTTGCATGCTCATCGATGACATATCAAATGAAAAATCATTAGTTATCGACAATAATGACATGGCTACACTTGAAGGCTGAGTGGAACCAACAATCAATGGAGCAGAGTTGTTGATTGATGTGGCTATGGTGGATTGAGTCACACTAGTCATTTGGTTAGACACATTGAGAGGCAAGATTCCTCTGGTAACGATTGTCGACATGGGGGTTGCAAGGAATCTCAACCCAAACACTTTTGGAGTGCCTTCCATTACGGCCCACCGAAGAGGGCGACTGTCAGTTAAGTCCAAACCGAGAACAGAATGCTGCAAAAATCGGAGTGTTAGTTCTAGTTAACATAGGGTTGAATGGCTAAGAAAATTACTCAACTCCATGATCTGATATAGTTACAACCTCTAGAGAATAAGTTTTAGCTTCTGCAGGTTCTATGTCTATGGTCTCAATTGGACCATTCGGTACAAAAGTTTTGATTTGATCAAGTCGACACCTCAAGGGAGGCAATGGATGATTTAGTTCTACTTCTTCAGGTGGAAGACCTTGAATTCTCCTTGATCAACAAGGCGTTGGATCAGCCACTTTGAGTTATCCTCTCTAGGTGACTACCTACACATCTTCCTAAGCAATCTACAATCACAAAAAACATCACTATAAAATCCCTAAAAGAAACAAAAGTCACAAACAACCTTGCTAATATCTTGACTTATGTGGATTAGTTCGTGAGATCACAATAGCAACAAATTAAGGAAGGGGCCTTTCATATGAATGAACAGGTTGATTAAGTCCCGTGAATCGACAAACACAGGAGTGAGAAGCAATTACCTCGACCTCCTCTAACCATCTAGTGCAAGTACCAATGCTTTGCAGGGAACCCTCTAGCAATACTGAAAAGTGTGATACAAATTCCCCCCCATATACCATGGGAAACCCCTCACAATCACCTATAATATCCCTAGGAAAAGTAATTAAGGTCACGAGCTCGTAGTCATCGTCCAAGGGGTAGAATCGATAATAAGGATCGAAGGTATGGGAACGGTAGTTGAGCCTAAATCCTCGAAAACACTAGGTCTCATAGAGGTAAGGGTACTGACAAAACGACGAATATGTTATCTTTTCACTACAATCAGGCAAACTCTGGAGGAGCTATCTCCCTGCCTCTCATTTATGCAACCTTGTGTTTGAATCTTGTGTTAGACGAGCTTCCCAACTATACTTATGCAAAATTGAGTTTTTCACACCCTATATAAAACTCCTAAGTTTGGGTTTTGGCCTTGGAGAAATTAAATATCCAACCTAAACCAAGGCCTTAGACTGTACTACTTTGTTTTCCCTAATAAAATGAAAATGTCTAATTGGTTTTAGTTGGTGTTCATTTTATAGGCTGTTTTTTACTCAAAAAGGGTGACAGGTGAAACTAAATGGTGTTTTGATGAACTAAATAGAAAAAACACTTAAGAACAAAAATGCAACATGGAGTTATTCACTGAAAAAATGAGTATAAATAACGCTTCAAAATTAAACAAGAAAAATCTTTGTTTTTGAGGTATGCATAGAATGAATTTTTTTTTAGATAAAATGAACTTACTAATGCAACTTTCAGATGAAATACAACTAACAATATTTGGAATTATTTTCATCGAAGCTATAGAAACAAGATATTTTTTTCTTTAAAAAGTACAAGATTGAATTCAAGGAGAAAACATGTGTATGATTAACTTTTATTTTTCATATGTAAATTTTGTTGGACACAGTGGTACAATATTGTCATCGATGTCAACAGGGTGCAGAAGAATCCTGTATAAATCCAAATCTCATAAGGAAGAATGTTAATTGAAGCTCAGAAGAGATGACACATTTGAAATAACATAGGAGATAGAGTTTCGTGAGTGAAGAAATCATTTGTAAAGGATTGAGTTACATGAGCCATTCATTTTTATTTCATTACAATTCAGGATTGTTATATTGAGGTGAAGTCACAGGTTGGGAAGGATTAAATCTCAACCTTTGGATCTAAAGTAGGAGCTTTAGATGGTTCCCCAAACGTCATATCACACTAAAGGAAAGAAGGTGGTAAACTTCGACACTTACCACTACGATGAAAAGGAGTCTAAAACATTTAAGTTTACCCTAATATTGAAGCCCTGGAGTCCTGAAATCCTGTCAACCATTGATATGGAGTGAAAATTGTTACACATCAAAATTGCTCAGCTGGATAAGTATCGCATTGTCCCTCTCAAATGTCGTAAGTGTCACATCTTCCCCACAACTTTCACAAGTGTCGCAAGTTGATTAATAGTGTCGCAAAAAGAGTTCAGACATACTGCCATGTCAACGACACTAAAGGGGCACTTATAACATCTCACATGACTGATTTGAAGGAGGAGAACTGATCTACTGAAGTCAAACAACCTTTTTCCATATGAAAGCACCCAAAAAAATGAGTTTTGGAGAGGAGCGCTCCCCCTTACACTATCTCGGAGCGTCGGCGCTCCCCAATACACTGTCAGGGAGCATTATAATGCTCCCCTGGCCCTTTTGAGGGAGCGCTATAGATTTTGAGGGTGTTGGCGCACCCTAAAGCTTACTAGGGAGCGCTACAATGCTCTTATGGCCCTTTTGAGGGAGCGCTACCTATTCTGGGTGGTTGTTAAGTTGTTGAGATGAATGGGGGAAGCATATTTTCATTCTTGGAAGGCAGTTGGATTCGAATCCCCAGTCCAACCATGATCCTTGGGTAGATCCTCAACTGAAGGAGGAAAATCCTCACCTTCCCCAAGGATATCTCAAGATTGTTGAGCCTCTCCAAGGCTATATAAGCAAGCTTTCTAATGGTGAAAAAGGGGACAGAAAGAGATAATCATACCAAACTTATGATCTCATAAGTTGTGGGGGGAAGAATTGGATATGTGAAACTTATGATCTTGGAGGAACTTACAGTCAGCCAAAGGAGATTGATCAGTGAAGCTACTGTTATCCAGGTCGTGGATCTTTCAGGCAAGGGTTAGATGAAGAGGACTTGACGAAGTTGTCGCATTCGCATCTACGATTGTAATTACTGCTGTCGTTATTCTCATTAATATGACACGCTTGGCATGTCTCTTTCTAGTTTGTGTTTGATGTTACATGAACTTGTCATTTAATGGTAGATCTGTTTTCAAGCTAACGTCAATAGAGTAGGAAGTAGTTGTATCTTGTTTTTCCCGCAGAACTCAGCAAGGAGCAAAGGATTGGAGCGCAACTCGGAGCGTGCAGGGACAAACGTCGATAAAAAGGTACTTCTATCATCCTTCCTTCTCATGTGTTAGTTTAGATAGATTTGAAAGAAATTCAGTGTCTACATTAAGCATTTTTCTGTCTAGGGTTAAGGTCAAGCCTTAGAGGTCGATCTACTTGTCCGCAGGCAGATTTTCCTACAACAAAAATATTCAAAAATATCTAAGGAAGAATGTGGTCAACTCTAGCCTTGACATACTCCGGTGATAAACATCTCAGACGAACCAAGAACTCCCGAACCCCGAAGTTACAGAATAAACAGAGGCCATAATATCAAGAAAGTTGAAAATATATAGTGGTACATCAATTTGGCACTTCGACAATAATCAAAGGATGGTATAAATTTTCAAAATCTCCCAAAGCCACGAAGTAAGACATGTGGTAGAAGAAAAATATGACATGTTTCCAAATCAGCTAGTGACAAGTGTCAAGGTATATTTGGCACATTAGGTATTCAAAAGTCACGAATCAAGGTGACACGTGTCAACCACTCAGCTAGTGTCACATCAACAGTGACGTCAACAAGATATGTCACTATGGGAGTACATAGTTCAGGGATATCTGGTTTCTCCTACCAGCAACTACTCGAAGCGTCGAAGGGAGAAATCTCGAAGTGAACAAGAACTTTCCATATCAAATGTGCAAATAAAACACGACCGTCAATATTGATAAGTGATTAAGCACTCACTTGGCTTAGTGCTTAGTCACCATCTATGGTCATATGGAATAAAGGTCTTGAAAATGCATCTGTGTGGATTTTAACATACAGAGGACGAATATTTCCTCTACCAGGAAGAAACTTTGAACCAGACATGATCTGGATTCTGTCCCGATTCATATTAAGTGATCAAATACATCTAATGCACTAGAAATATAATCGAAAAGATTAAATATGATCTATTGGACAACTAGAGACACAGGAGAAGCTTAAAAATAAAATAAGAAGGCATGGGATCGAGTTAAAAAAACCAATCCATACCTGTGATTGATTTATGAAATTCCCTCTTACTAAATTGAAAATATTTCACGTTAATGTGTGAAATAATAATAGAGGGAGATATTAATTCTAAATTAAAAGACAAATTTTATTATTGTTAATTTAAATGAAGAGGTGCAATGGTCCAAACAAAGTGACACAATGCTTCAATTCCCACACCAATTGGAAGACTATATAGGCAAGAAAGAATGATGAAGAAGAAGCATCTATGCAGTCCAGATCAGAAGATCAAAGCAGAGGAAGACTCCAAGAAGAAGAACCAATGATACTTATGCAATGAGGGTGGAAGGGAGGAGCACAAAAATATTCACATCCTTTACTATGTAAAGTGTGAATTAAGGGATTTGGTGCTTCCTAGGGTTGGTTCCCTAAATACAATGGAGTTGTTTCTTCCTAAGGTTTGTTCCCTAAAGACAAGGGATTTGGTGCTTCCTAGGGTTTGTGCCCTAAAGAAAAGGGAGTTGGTTCTTCCTAGAGTTGGTTCCCTAAAATAAGGGAGTTGGTTCTTCCTAGGGTTGGTGCCCTAAAGAAGGGAATTTGTGTCTCCTAGAGTTGGTTCTCTAAAAAGGATTGGTGTCCTTCGCTATTCTTTATAAAACCTTGTAATTCATGTTAATTATATTTATATAATATATTTTAAATACAAGTCTATTGTTGATCTATTGTGGAGATTAATAAAATAACAAAGCAATTGCTAATTATTTAAAAAGGGTAATACCGATTCATCCCCCCTTTCAGTATTTCCATCAATTGGTATCAGAGAAAGTTCCTTCAACACAGTCTAATAACTAGAAGGTATATTTTGAAAATGGATCAACAAGATGGATTGTCTTCCAACAAAGCACCATTGTTTAACGAATGTGGCTATGATCTATTGAAAATAAGAATGAAAATATTCATGTTGCCTCTTGGTTTTGATGTTTTTCAATCTATAGTAGATGGTTACACTGCACCAACTACTCCACCCATGAATACTGTAGGAAAGAAGGTGTGCAATGACAACTCAAGAGTAGTTAATGTCATTCTAGGAGGATTGACAAATTCCATATGTGTGAAGGTAATGCATTGTAATTAAACTAAGGAAATATGGGACAAATTGAAGGTTATATATGAAGGAGATATCAAAGTCAAGGAAGCCAAACTACAAACCTATAGAGATCAGTTTGAAAATTTGAAGATGAAAGAAGAAGAGAACATTGTTGAATACTTTCATAATGTAGATGAGGTAGTTAACTCAATCAGAGTAGCATGAGAAGAACTTACCGATGAACCTATTGTACAAAAGATATTAAGCTCATTAACTATGAGATATTATGCCAAGATTTCCTATATGGAAGATAGACCAGAACTTGACAAGCTCACAGTAGATCAACTTCATGGAATTTTTACAGCATATGAGATGAGAACAGGGAACGAAAAACCATAAAAAGGAGAAACAACCTTTAAATCATCTAAAGAAAAGAAGAAACAGGTACATATGTCTAATGAATATTAGTCAGACATGTCAGACTTAGAATATACCAACTTTATAAAGAAACTCCAAAAAGTATTTGGAAGATATAAAATAAAGTTACCCTTCAAATATTTCAAATGTGGTAGAATCAGACACTTTGTTAACAAAATTACCTATCCCAAGCAGGAGGATAATGATGATGAAGAAGCCCACAACCATAAAAATGAATACAAGAAGAAATTTTATAAGAAAAAGAAAAACTTCTACTCCAAAGAAGACATTATCTCTTCATACATAAGTGAAGATCACTATTAAGAGATTATATTTATGGGAATAACACTCAAATTAATAATATAGATAATGAAGAAAATGTTGAAAGTTAAGGTGAATTAGATCTAGAAGCTGAATTGATTAGTTCTCTGGAGGAACTAAGAAAGTATACAAATAAGAACAAGCTACTTAGGGAACAACTTCAAGAATTTGAAGAATCACATCAATCAAGAGAAACAGATGCATCATGAATTTTCAAAGAATCAGAGAAGATCATCAGTGATTTTAAGTCCCAACTCTTGGAAGCTAATCGAATTGAAGAAGTCATTTTAAAACAACTCAATGATAGAAAACAAATATGTGAGAAGCTAGAAGTTGAGATTGGGTTGTTAAAAGGTGAACTTGAAAAAGAAAAGAAGGGATCAAAATTTGAAAATAGTTCAAAGACATTGGATGAAATTCTCAATAGTAAGATGTCACTAAATAACAAAATTGGTTTGGGATACACCCAATACTCAACTTCTACATCACAAGGATCTGTCAAAATATCAATCAGTTATGTATATGATCTTAAAAAACCCTTAATAATAAAATATAATAAGGCAAGGATGCTTCCATTGGAGACCGTCCCAAATAAACAGAAATCAACATCCCCTACTAAAGAAAAACATGACCAGAATAATACAATCACCAAAATAAATCCCTCTAATAGATATCAGTATATCTTCCTTGGATATTGATATTCCTGCAATAATTTTGGACACAAATAAGTACATTGTAAATCTTATAGAAAGCAAAATCCAAAAAATGTCCAAAGAAGTCAGAATTTCAATATAGATAAAAGAAACTATAATCCATTCTCTCCATTACAAGATTACAATATGGAATGCCTCAAATATAATAACTATGGACATTAATCCAATGAGTATACATTTTCAAAGTATGTCAAAGAGATAAATATTCCCAACAATAAAAAAGTATGGAAGAAAAAGAAAGCAGAGAAAACAGAGTGTAAAGTATCCATGTATGCCAAAAACAAAGGATGTTAGTGGTATATAGACCGTGGATGTTATATACACATGACTAGAGATCAAAGAAAATTTCACAAGTTAACAAATAAAGAAAAAGGAAAGTCACCTTTGGAGATAATGTGTCAGCCAAGATACTTGGAAACGACATTGTTAGCCTTGGGAATAACAAGGCCAAAGAAGAAAATATACTTTCAGTAGGAAATATTAAGCCTAATATTCTAAGTGTAACTCAAACATGTTATCAAGGTCACATACTTACCTTTTATTCTAAAAATTGTGAGATAAGAAGAGAAGATACAGGGAAGCTAGTGGCAATTACACCAAGAACATTTAGCAATGTGTACATCCTTGACATGGAAGGACAAGAAAAATATTTTGTAGGTTAAGAAGATGAAAGTTGGCTATGGAATAGAAGGTTGGGACATATGATATTTGAAAATTTAATCAAAGTCAATAAGAATGAGGAAGTAATGGATCTACCAAATATTATAAATCCTTTAAATCATATTTGTAAACATTTTCAAAGAGGGAAGCAAACAAGAGTTAGGTTCAAAACAAAAGAGAATTCCACAACAAAACCATTAGAACTTATTCACACAGATCCATGTGGACCTACCAGAACTACAATTACTTATGGTGAACATTATTTTATGTTGATCATTGATGATTACAAAAGATTGACCTGGGTAAACTTTCTAAAAGAAAAATCAAAATCCTTTGAGAAGTTTAAAACATACAAAGTCCTTGTAGAGAATAAAATAGATCTCAAAATTAAACGTTTGAGATCAAAAAATGGAGGATAATTCACCTCTAAAGAGTTCATTCAATTCTGTGAAAATCATGGTATCAAAAGATAGTTTTCATCTCCCAGGATTCCTCAATAGAATGGAGTGGTAGAAAGAAAAAACAGAACAGTTCAAGAAGCTGCAAGAACCATGCTAAATGAATCCAAGCTTCCAAACAAATTCTGGAGGGATGCAATCTACACATCAATCCACATACTTAATCAAATTCAGTTGAGACCCAACCATGACAAAACTCCTTATGAACTATGGTTTGGCAGGCCAACATCTGTAAAACACTTTAGAATTTTTGGAAGTAAATGTTACATTAAGAATGATGAAGATAATTTAGGGAACTTTGATCCAAGATATGATGAAGGCATAATTTTAGGGTATCCACCTAATAAGAAAGCATACATACGTTATAATATTAGACTACTAAAGATAGTGGAAAGTGCAAATGTAAAGATAGATGATTTGAAACTAAAGAAGACCATATCCCAAGACATATCAAAAATTGATAAAAAAATCTCAACAAGAAGATGATGATGTAGAATCTCAACAAGAATATGATGATAATGAAACACAGGAAAATGAACCGTATACTGATGAAGAATAAAATGAAGAAAGACCATTGCCAAAATCTCCATCAAAAAGAATTCAAAAGAATCATCATGAAAGTCATATTATTGGAGATAAAAATGCAGGAGTGGAAACAAGAAGGAAACTCACATTTGACTCAGAACGTGCAATGTTATCCCTAATAGAACCTAATTCATTTAAAGAATCCAAAAAATTTAAATATTGGATAAAAGAAGTGGATGAAGAACTAGACCAAATAGAGAAAAACCAGACTTGGGAACTAGTTCCAAGACCCAAGGAATATAATGTGGTAGGAACCAAGTGGATCTTGAAGAACAAACCAAATGAAAATGGGGACATTATAAAGAACAAAGCCAAATTAGTTTGCAAAGGATATTCCCAAGTAGAAGGTATCTATTTTGAAGATACTTTTGCTCCAGTAGTAGGACTTGAGACCATTAGAATGTTCCTGGAATTTGCAGGCTTCATGAATATCAAAATCTATCAGATGGATGTCAAGTCAACATTCTTTAATGGAACACTAGAAGAATAAGTCTATGTTCAGAAAACATAAGGATTCGTGTTA
The DNA here is from genome assembly GCA_010110895.2 of Picea sitchensis. Classification (NCBI taxonomy): domain Eukaryota; kingdom Viridiplantae; phylum Streptophyta; class Pinopsida; order Pinales; family Pinaceae; genus Picea; species Picea sitchensis. The sequence goes on along the minus strand of SNQJ01S0022015.1, from coordinate 87,433 downwards.
ACAGAAAATCAAAACTATGTGTGCAAGCTAAAAAAGGATCTGTATGGTCTTAAACAAGCCCCCAGAGTATGGTTCTCAAGGCTTGATCAGTACCTGCAAAAACAAGGATATACAAGATGGACTACTGACAACAACTTATACATCAAAATTGAGGATCAAAACATGATTGTTGTGGTGTTATATGTAGATGAAATCATATTTGGAAGTAATCTTACTATACTAAGAAGAAAGTTGGCAACCAAAATGCAAGAAGAATTTGAAATGTCTATGCTGGGAGAACTATCCTTCTTCTTAGGTTTACAAGTAAATCAAACAGAAAAAGGAATATTCATTTCCCAAGAAAAATATATCAAGGAAATACTAAAGAAATTACAAATGGAAGAAAATAAACCTATGAGTACTCCCATGGTCACTGGATGTAAGCTAATCCTAGAATATGACTCACCAAAAGTGGACCAAATGATATACATATCAATGGTTGGAAGTTTGCTCTATTCAACAACAACTAGACCTAACATCATGCAAGATGTAGGACTCATGGGGAGATTTCAATATGCACCTAAAGAAACTCACTTAAAATAAGTAAAGAGAATATTTAGATATCTTCAAAGCACTTTATAACTTGGATTATGGTATCCAAAAGATAAATAATTCAATCTAACTATATACACTGATGCAGATTGGGTCCATAGTATAGATGATAGGAAAAGCACCAGTGGAGGAGAATTTTTATTAGGAAAATGTTTGGTAGCATGGATAAGTGAGAAACACACATCCACATCACTATCTACAACATAGGAAAAATACATTGTTCCCGCATCCTACTGCACACAAGTTCTTTGGATGAAGGAAACATTAGAAGATTTACAAATAAGATATGGTAATCCCATTACTATTAATTGTGATAACACTAGTGCCATAAGTATATCTAAAAATCCAATAATGCATTCTAAAACAAAACACATCCCAATTAAATACCATTTCCTAAGAGATCGGGTTATCCAAAAAGTGGTTAAAATAGAGTATGTGGACACCAAAGAAAAAATTGAAGACATATTCACAAAACCTTTTCCTAGGAGTACTTTTGAAAATATTTGATAGAAATTGGGAGTAATTCACAGACCTCATTAAAACCATAAAATTCGTATCATAAGAAAAGGGGCACATTGTCAGCGGGAGCAAAGAAAGATCCCCTTTGTCATTGTTGTGAAAGGGGGATGAAATTGATAAGAAACAAAAATAAAAATATTTCAAAGAAAAGGTTTTCATCAATGCCAAAGGGGGGAAATGTTGGAGAAAGTGGTACAATATTCTCATTGATGTGAACAAGGTGCAGAAGAATCCCGTGTAAATAAAAATCTCATAAGGAAGAACATTAATCGAAGCCCAGAAGAGATGAAGCATTTGAAATAAAATAGGAGACAAAGTTTTTCGAGTGAAGAAACCCTTTTGTAAAGGATCGAGTTACAGGAACCATTCATTTTGATTTTGGGACAATTCATGATCATTAGATTGAGGTGAATTCAGAGGTTGGGAAGGATTAAATATCAACCGTCAGATCTAAATAAGGAGCTTTGGATGGTTCCCCAATCGTTAGATCACACTAAATGAAAGAAGGTGGTTAACTACAACGTTGACCACTCTGGAAAAGAGGAGTCTAAAACAGGTAAGTTTACCCAAAGGTTGAAGCCCCCAAGTCACGAACTCCCATAAACCATTGATCCAAATTGAAAATATTGAAATCATCAGATCACACTAAAGTAAATAAGGTGGTAAACTTAGGCATTGAGCACTCTGATGAAAGGGAGTCTAAAACAGGTAAGTTTACCCGAAGACCGAATCCTCGAAGTCACGAAATCCCTTCAATCGTTGATATGGGGTGAAAATATTCAAAACTCTCTAAGGAAGAAGGTGGTCAAATTCGATCTTGACCTAATCTGACATTAAACTAATTAGATGAACCAAGAACTCCTGAACCCAAGAGTTCCAGAATAAACAGAGGCCATCGGATCAAGACAATTGAAAATCTACAGTGGTAGATCAATTTGACACTTCGAAAATAATCGAAGGATGATATAAATTTCCAAAACTCCCGAAGCCACGAAGTAAGACATGTGGCAGAAGACAAATATGACACAAGGCCCAATTCGCTAATGACAAGTGTCAAAGTATAGTTGGCACATTAGGTATACGAAATTCACGAATCAAGGTGACATGTGGAAACTGCTCAACTATTGCCACATCAACAATGACCTCATCAAGCTACATCACTTCGGGAGTACATCCTTCGGGGATATCCAATTTCTCCTACCAGCATCTACCCAAAACATTGAAGGGATAAGTCCCAAAGTGAACAAGAACTGTCCATCTCAAATGTGCAAATAATATGCGACCGTCAATCTTGATAAGTGATTAAGAACTCGTCTGACTTAGCGCTTAGTCACCATCTATGGTCATATAGAATAGAGGTCCTGAAAAATATGTCGGTGTGAATTTTAACATATAGAGGACAGATTTTTCCTCTGTCAAGAAGAAACTTTGAATATGACAGGATCTGGATTCTTTCCTTATTGATATTAAGTGATCAAATAAATCCAATGCACTAGAAAGATATCGAAAATCTTAAATATGATCTATTGAAGAATAGGACATGCAACAAAATCTTAAGAATAAAATAAGAATGCATGGGATTGAGTTAAAATAAATCGATCCATACCTGTGATCAATTTATGAAATCCCCTCTTACTAAATTGAAAAGCTTTCACATTAATGTGTGAAATAATAATAGCAGGTGATATTAATTCTAAATTAAAATACAAATGTTATTACCGTTAATTTAATTGAAGAGATGCAATGGTCCAAACAAAGTGACACGATGATTCAATGTTCACACCAGTTGGAAGACTATATAGGCAATAACGAACGGTGAAGAAGAAGCGTCTCTGCAGTCCAGATCAGAAGATCAAAGAAGAAGTAAAGTCCAAGAAGAAGAACCAATGATACTTATGCAGTGAGGGTGGAAGGGAGAAGCATAGAAGGATTCATATCCTTTACTGAGTAAAGTGTGAATTAAGGGAGTTGGTGCCCTAAAGACAAGGGAGTTAGTGCTTCCTAGGGTTGGTGCCCTAAAGACAAGGGATTTGGTTCTTCCTAGGGTTGGTGCCCTAAAACAAGGGAGTTGGTGCCTCCTAGGGTTGGTGGCATAAATAAGGGGATTTGTGTCTCCTAGAGTTGGTTCTCTATAAAGGATTGGTGTCCTTCACTATTCTTTATAAAACCTTGTAATTCCTGTTAAT
>SNQJ01S0022015.1:73515-84087 GCA_010110895.2 Picea sitchensis | reverse complement strand
TCTACCAAATATTATAAATCCTTTAAATCATATTTGTAAACATTTTCAAAGAGGGAAGCAAACAAGAGTTAGGTTCAAAACAAAAGAGAATTCCACAACAAAACCATTAGAACTTATTCACACAGATCCATGTGGACCTACCAAAACTAAAAGTACTTATGGTGAACATTATTTTATGTTGATCATTGATGATTACACAAGATTGACATGGGTATACTTTCTAAAAGAAAAATCAGAATCCTTTGAGAAGTTTAAAACATACAAAGCCCTTGTAGAGAATAAAATAAATATCAAAATTAAATGTTTGATATCGGAAAATGGAGGATAATTCACCTCTAAAGAGTTCATTCAATTCTGTGAAAATAATGGTATCAAAAGATAGTTTTCATCTCCTAGGATTCCTCAACGGAATGGAGTGGTAGAAAGAAAAAACAAAACAGTTCAAGAAGATGCAAGAACCATGCTAAATGAATCCAAGCTTCCAAACAAATTCTGGAGGGATGCAATCTACACATCAGTCCACATACTTAATCAAACTCAGTTGAGACACAATCATGACAAAACTCCTTATGAACTATGGTTTGGCAGGCCAACATTTGTAAAACACTTTAGAATTTTTGGAAGTAAATGTTACATTAAGAATGATGAAGATAATTTAGGGAAATTTGATCCAATATATCATGAAGGCATATTTTTAGGGTATTCACCTAATAATAAAGAATACATATGTTATAATATTAGACTACTAAAGATAGTGGAAAGTGAAAATGTAAAGATAGATGATTTAAAACTAAAGAAGACCATATCCCAAGACATATCAAAAATTGATAAAAAAATCTCAGCAAGAAGATGATGATGTAGAATCTCAACAAGAATATGATGATAATGAAACACAGGAAAATGAACCATATACTGATGAAGAATAAAATGAAGAAAGACCCTTGCCAAAATCTCCATCAAAAAGAGTTCAAAAGAATCATCATGAAAGACATATTATTGGGGATAAAAATGCAGGAGTGGAAACAAGAAGGAAACTCACATTTGATTCAGAACAAACAATGGTATCCCTGATAGAACCTAATTTGTTTAAAGAATACAACAAAATTAAATATTGGATAAAAGAAGTGGATGAAGAACTAGACCAAATAGAGAAAAACCAGACTTGGGAACTAGATCCAAGACCCAAGGAAAATAATGTGGTAGGAACCAAGTGGATATTGAAGAACAAACTAAATGAAAATGGGGACATTATAAAGAACAAAGAAAAATTAGTTTGAAAAGGATATTCCCAAGTAGAAGGTATTGATTTTGAAGATAGTTTTGCTCAAGTAGTAGGACTTGAGACCATTAGAATGTTCCTAGAATTTGCATGCTTCAGGAATATCAAAATCTATCATATGGACGTCAAGTCAACATTCTTTAATGGAACACTAGAATAATAAGTCTATGTTGATAAACCATAAGGATTCATGTTAACAGAAAATCAGAACTATGTGTGCAAGCTAAAAAAGGTTCTGTATGGTCTTAAACAACCCCCTAGAGTATGGTTCTCAAGGCTTGATCAGTACCTGCAAAAAAAAGGATATACGAGATGGACTACTGACAACAACTTATAAATCAAAATTGAGGATCAAAACATGATTGTTGTGGTGGTATATGTAGATCACATCATATTTGGAAGTAATATTACTATACTAAGAAGAAAGTTTGCAACCAAAATGCAAGAAGAGTTTGAAATGTCTATGTTGGGAGAACTATCCTTCTTCTTAGGTTTACAAGTAAATCAAACAGAAAAAGAATATTTGTTTCCCAAGAAAAATATATCAAGGAAATACTAAAGAAACTCCAAATGGAAGAAAATAAACCTATGAGTACTCCCATGGTCACTGGATGTAAACTAATCCTAGAATATGACTCACCAAAAGTGGACCAAACGATGTACATATCAATGGTTGGAAGTCTGCTCTATTCAACAACAACTAGACCTGACATCATGCAAGATGTAGCACTCATGGGGAGATTTCAATATGCACCTAAAGAAACTCACTTAAAATAAGTAAAGAGAATATTTAGATATCTTCAAAGCACTTTATAACTTGGATTATGGTATCCAAAAGATAAATACTTCAATCTAACTATATACACTGATGCAGATTGGGTTGGTAGTATAGATGATAGGAAAAGCACCAGTGGAGGAGAATGGTTCTTACGAAAATGTCTAGTAGTATGGATAAGTAAGAAACAAACATCCACATCACTATCTACAACATAGGAAAAAACATTGTTGCTGCATCCTACTGCACACAAGTTCTTTGGATAAAGCAAACATTAGAAGATTTACAAATAAGATATGATAATCCCATTACTATTAATTGTGATAACACTAGTGCCATAAGTATATATATAAATCCAATAATGCATTCTAAAACAAAACACATCCCAATTAAATACCATTTCCTAAGAGATCAAGTTATCCAAAAAGTGGTTAAAATAGTGTATGTGGACACCAAAGAACAAATTGTAGACATATTCACAAAACCTTTTCCTAGGAGTACTTTTGAAAATATTTGATAGAAATTGGCAGTAATTCGCAAACCTCATTAAAACCATAAAAGTCGTATCATAAGAAAAGGGGCACATTGTCAGCGGGAGTGAAGAAAGATCCCCTTTGTCATTGTTGTGAAAGGGGGATGAAATTGACAAGAAACAAAAATAAAAATATTTCAAAGAAAAGGTTTTCATCAATGCCAAAGGGGGGGAATGTTGGACAAAGTGGTACAATATTCTCATTGTTGTGAACAAGGTGCAGAAGAATCCAGTGTAAATAAAAATCTCATAAGGAAGAACATTAATCGAAGCTCGGAAGAGATGACGCATTTGAAATAACACAGGAGACAAAGTTTTTTGAGTGAAGAAACCCTTTTGTAAAGGATCGAGTTACAGGAACTATTCATTTTGATTTTGGGACAATTCAGGATCGTTAGATTGAGGTGAAATCAGAGGTTGGGAAGGATTAAATATCAACTGTCAAATCTAAATAAGGAGATTTGGATGGTTCCCCAATAGTTAGATCACACTAAATGAAAGAAGGTGGTTAACTACAACATTGGCCACTCTGACAAAGACGAGTCTAAAATAGGTAAGTTTACCCGAAGGCCGAAGCCCCTAATTCACGAACTCCCATAAACCGTTGATCCAAATTGAAAATATTGAAACCGTCAGATCACACTAAAGTAAATAAGGTGGTAAACTTCAACGTTGAGCACTCCGACAAAATGGAGTCTAAAAAAGGTAATTTTACCCGAAGACCGAATCCCCAAAGTCACAAAATCCCTTCAATCGTTGATATGGGGTGAAAATATTCAAAGCGCTCTAAGGAAGAAGGTGGTCAAATTCAACCTTGACCTAATCTAACGTTAAACAAATTAGATGAACCAAGAACTCCCAAACCCCAGAGTTCCAGAATAAACAGAGGCCATCGGATCAAGAAAGTTGAAAATCTATGGTGGTAGATCAATTCGACACTTCGAAAATAATCGAAGGATGGTATAAATTTCCAAAACTCCCGAAGCCATGAAGTAAGACATGTGGAAAAAGACAAATATGACACAAGGCCCAATCCGCTAATGACAAGTGTCAAAGTATAGTTGGCACATTAGGTATACGAAATTCATGAATCAAGGTGACACGTGGCAACTGCTCAACTATTGCCACATCAACAGTGACGTCAACAAGCTACATCACTTCGGGAGTACATCCTTCGGGGATATCCAATTTCTCCTACCAGCATCTTCCCAAAACATTGAAGGGCTAAGTCCCGAAGTGAACAAGAACCATCCATCTCAAATGTACAAATAATATGCGGCTATCAATCTTGATAAGTGATTAAGAACTCGTCTGGCTTAGCGCTTAGTCACCATCTATGGTCATATAGAATAGAGGTCCTAAAAAATATGTCTGTGCGAATTTTAACATACAGAGGACGGATTTTTCCTCTGTCAGGAAGAAACTTTGAATCTGACAGGATCTGGATTCTTTCCTTATTGATATTAAGTGATCAAATAAATCCAATGCATTGGAAAGATAATAAAAAATCTTAAATATGATCTATTGACGAATAGGACACACAACAAAATCTTAAGAATAAAATAATAATCCATGGGATTGAGTTAAAATAAATTGATCCATACCTGTGATCAATTTATGAAATTCCCTCTTACTAAATTGAAAAGCTTTCACATTAATGTGTGAAATAATAATAGCAGGTGATATTAATTCTAAATTTAAATACAAATGTTATTACTGTTAATTTAAATGAAGAGATGCAATGGTCCAAACAAAGTGACACAATGATTCAACACTCACACCAGTTGGAAGAATATATAGGAAAGAAAGAACGGTGAAGAAGAAGTGTCTCTGCAGTCCAGATTAGAAGATCAAAGAAGAAGAAAAGTCCAAGAAGAAGAACCAATGATACTTATGCAGTGAAGGTGGAAGGGAGGAGCACAGAAGGATTCATATCCTTTACTAAGTAAAGTGTGAATTAAGGGAGTTGGTGCCCTAAAGACAAGGGAGTTAGTGCTTCCTAGGGTTGGTGCCCTAAAGACAAGGGATTTTGTTCTTCCTAGGGTTGGTGCCCTAAAACAAGGGAGTTGGTGCCTCCTAGGGTTGATGGCATAAATAAGGGGATTTGTGTCTCCTAGAGTTGGTTCTCTATAAAGGATTGGTGTCCTTCACTATTCTTTATAAAACCTTGTAATTCATGTTAATTATATTTATATAATTCATTTTAAATACAATTCCATTTTTTTATCTATTGTGGCGATTAATAAAATTGCAAAGTAATTACTAATTTTTTTAAANTCATAATCACACACACTCTTACACTTTTATTTTATGCAAATCAAGAAAACAAGAAATCAAAGGGAAAGAAAAACCAGAAACAGATGACTACATACCCTATAACAAACTGCAAGAATAAAAAAAATAGTTTAACCTAGACCCAACAGATATTTATGAAATCCTTAAACCATTAAAATCCAAAAAACAACCCTGATTAAAAAAGAAATTTGAAAAAAAAATGGACTTTTCTTGATCTTTAAAACAAAGAAAACTAATGTTGAAACCAAATAACCACTCTAAAGACCTAGCAAGGCCCATGAAGATCCCTTAGTGTTACAACCCCAACCTCCATTGGTCTAGAAAAATTCAAAAAACCCCAACTTAGAACATGTACATGACTGTATAATTGAAAATGTGCGTATGTACACGACTCTATTGAAGGAAAGTTGCATATGTACGTGATTGTACTAAAGGAAAAGTGTGTGAAACCTATAAAATCCTCTCAAACTCAAAGAGAAATTTCTGGAAGGCATAAAAAAGGATTGTTGAATTTTAGAGAAGGCTAAAGAAAGGCTTAAAACAAAGAAAGAACTTCAAAAGAAGTGAAAAAAATAAGACACCCCTAATGACCCAAAAAAGGGAGAATCTCAAATGGAGTCATCGATTATGTTATGGAAAACTAAGTTATATGGCTATGGGTTAGGGCCACAACATAGAAGTGTCCTAAAATACCACTCTCAGACTCTCCATTTGCAAGTACAAAAGACACTAAAGAAGTCACAAAAAAAGTACAAGACTAGACATGACTAGCACAAAATAGAGAAACCATTTAAAGTGGGAGATAGAGTATGGTTATAGTTGAATATGGAAAGGATACAAGGTCTCGATAAGAAGATAAAGTCTCTATTGTATAGTCCTTTTGAGGTATTGTAAAAGGTGGGAGATAATTCCTACAGACTTATTCTACCCCCATACATGTGCATTTACTCAATAGTGAAAGTAGATATTCTCAAAATCTATGAGCCTTCCATGTTGGATCAAGAGGAGGAACAGATCCTACCTTCCATAGAGGAATTAGAACCAGATGATCAAGTAGAGTGATCCAGGTGTAAATTCGTGGCCACCCACATATTCCACTCACCACTCAAAACGAGGGTTTCTACTTTCGATGTCGTTTTGAGGCCCTAAACAACATTTTTTGGACTTGCCACAATCACACTATAGGATTTAAATAAATTGCGATGACAAAATGTGTATTCCTTGTATAGACCTTTCCAACAAGCTATCTTGCGCTCCAAATGAATATCGTGTGCAAAAGTTACGCCCTTGGGAATTCGATGTACCAACTACTCCCATCGGGTCCGCAAACCTTTTGGCGTTTCATCTTCCGTAGTTAGGGTTTTGTATTTTATTTATGTTAAAAAGGACTCTAGAGCCTCATTGTAAACATCATCATCTTCTTGTGAATGAGCATAGCCATCACATCGCTTCTCAGAGATAACCTGCCACCATTCTAGCGAGTCATTCACTCTGTAATTTTATAGTTTCTGTACATTCTCTCATTAATAAAAAATGTGCATTAATGTATCTCTATGTTTATTGCAATATCTTTGTATATTTTATTGTTATATATCCACCTTTATTTTGTTCTCAAAATAATCAAGATCAGTGGTATCAAAGAAGGCTATTGATTTGTGTTTCTTTGTGCATGTCCCCGACGAGGTTAGGGTATAGAGAGTTGGGTCTCGAGCTATTTTATCTTGAGTAAAACAACTCTCGCTAGCCCAAGATTCCTCCCATGGCGGAAGAGAAGATAGACACGCGAGTAGAATATCCCATCAAATTGTTGCTCACGGAAGCCCTCGTGCAACATAGGAACGAGATGTTGGAGAATTTTTCCCAAATCTTTCAACGACTGCCGACAATAATAGGTGTGTATTTGTCAAGAAGTTTCTTTAGAGATGCTTCCCCATTCAAGGTATAAGTTACTTTTGATATTCTCATATTTGAAGGTCATATTGATGCGAATTCTTTCGAAAAATGGTTAAACTTGCTAAAATTTTATTTCCCTGTTTGCAATTTTTACAGCAGAGAAAATATCATCTTTGCGCTCCTTAAGAATCTTTCCCATGTCAAATTTTGGTGGGAAACTTACTAGGAACAAAACTCCATAGAGGAGTCTTGAATATTTGGGACCGAGCACACTTGGGATTTTTTTATGGATGCGTTCAAGGAGCAATATTACCCTATGGGACACTATGATGACCAATACATGAGATGGACCACGTTGCATCAAGAGAGGGGCCAAACATTGTCGAAGTTTACAAATACCTTCCATACCTTGCGCACCAAGCTGGGTATCAAATAATTTGAGCAAGATATGGTTCTAAAATATCATGGGGCTCTACACAGGTACATCCAAACCAAAATGGAGTTTCTAGACATCTCATCACTAGGGGCAACTTATTGATATGCTGTCAAAATCGAGCATAAATTTAAGTACCAGAACAAGCAAGAATTTGCGTTTGCAAATACACAACAACCAAAGTATGGTAAAGGAAACCCTAATCCACATAATAGCCAACCTCAATACAACCAGTCCAAGCCATGGGAAAAGAAGAGCAATGGGAAGACGAACAAGGAAACTGAGAAGTGGTGTGACTTCCACAAAATCCCTTGGAATTACACCGATGAATGCCACTTGAAACGGCCATTGGTAGCCAAGCTCAAAGAAATAGAACTAAGCCCTGAATTAGAATCTGATTTAGAAAATAATAAAATGAGACAGATAATTGATGCAGAACCCATTGCTATTGTCGTGGTCGCAACAACCCAACCAAATGAACCAAAGGATCCTGAGGAGGGGGGGTGTATTTTCCATTCACAAATATGGATGAAGGGCACCCTGCTACATTTTATTGTTGATAGCGGAAGCAAGAAGAACTACATCTCAGTAGAGTTCTTCAAGTAGTTGTGTTTGTCAACAACAACACACTTACAACCATACAACATCAGATGGATTCACCATCGACGAAATCTTCATGTCATCAAATAGTGTCTCTTGTCATACGACATGAAGCCCTTCAAGGATGAGGTACCATGTGATTTTTCCCCACTGGAATTCTATTATTTTCTATTAGGCCAACCATATATGTAGAGGTTTCATGTTGTTTATGTGTCTCGACCCTGTAGCATAATTTTGACTCTAGGGGGTTAGGCCTACACGATACCAGAGGTAGTTTTTACTATTGTCCCGAAAAAACAATGTCGCAAAGTAATCTCTCATACTGCAAAGTTTAGCCTCTTCAAAATCTGGTCAGAGGAGAAGGACATTGCAACCACTATAGCCTCGTCCTAAGACCCTTCTATCTAGAAGAAGTAGATCAACAAGAACAGGGGTGCCTCCACACTGCCCACTCAAACCAAGTTATGATAAATCTCTTCATGTTCTTCATGTCGCATCTTCACGGAAATAGTTCTCCCACTCTCNTTCATGCAATTAGATTGGTTAAACAAATGCAGCCTCTCCAACAATAGGTTCATAACAACCTTCAACAAGGATAATCATGACAACCTCTTCATCATGGAAAGCAACTCACCAAGGTTCAAATTCAATAAAATCTTCCCAAGGGACTTGACATAATGGAGACCATTTCTTTCTAAGGGAGGAAGAATTATCCAAGAGGAAATTTGTGGCAACCCACTTATTCCACTGTCTCAAAACAGGGCTTTCCACTCTGTTAGTTTTTCTACAGCTTTTCAGGTCCTAAACTTCCAGTGTCGTTTTGAGGCCCTAAACAATGTTTTTTGGGCCTGTCACAATCACACTATAAAATTTAATTAGAGTGGGACGAAAAAATGTCTATTCCTCGGATAAACCTTTCCAACAACCTATTGTTCACTCCAAACATAGATCGTATGAAAAATTTATGCCCTTGGGAATTTGATGTACCAACTACCCCCATTGACGCCCAAAAACTTTTTGGCATTTCATCTTCCGGGGTTAGGATTTTGGATTTTCTTTATGTTAAAAACGCCTCTAGAGAATCATTGTAAACATCATTGTATTATTGCAAATGAGCGTAGCCATCACATCACTTCCCAAAGATAAGTTGTCATCATTCTAGCAAGTCATTCACTCTTTAATTTTACAATTTGTGTACATTCTCTCATTAATAAAAAAAAATGTGCATTATTGTATCTCTTTGTTTATTGAAATATCTATGTATATTTCATTATTATATCTCCACCTTCAATTCGTTCTCAAAACAATACGGATCACATATTTGGTAGAGAACACTGATTTTTAGAAGCGGTCCAGAACTACTAGACATGGACATCATGACCTTTGGCAGATTGGGTTGAAAGGAAAACTTCTAGGCAAAACAAAGTAGTACTCCTGGGGGAAGGTAGAGGAAAATTTTCCTCACCTCATTCAATAAATATTTTTGGGACCAAAAGCCTCCCTAAATGGGGAGGTATAATCCATATTGGATCATTATATTGTTTGCCATCCATCTTGATCCTTTTAAAATAGAAAAAATGGAGGAATAAGCTTGCAGGACCATTTTAGTGGTAGGTCCCAGTTTGAAAAATTGGGGTTGAGAACCTTCGAAGGCCATTTTAGGCATCAAACGATATTTTTGGGGTTAAAATTTCCCAGCATAGTGCAGACCATGTGACGATATTTTTCACATCGAGACCTTTCCAACAGTGCAAAAATTGTGTCAATCAAAGCTCGTATGCAAAAGTTATGGCTCCCTCAAGTTGACCTACCGTGTGGACCACCATAGTATGAGATGATTCCATGTCATTCTCCGTGACTCACGCATATGGGGCTAGCCACATATGTAATTTCAATAATATTCTAGAAGGTTCAAAACCCTATCACATTTGAGGGTTGAGGAAGTCAAAAACCAACCCCTAGATGGGTATCGAGATATGTTCAATATTGGGCCATTAGGAGGAGAAGGGGTTCCATTATTTTGCATTGTATCTTGTTCAATAGTTGAGAAAAACATCTAAGAGTGATATTATGTGAGTATAATAGAGGAGATATTCTATAGCAACCATACAGGCCACAGGTCAAAGGAAACTTCAGACAGTGTATCTTTCTTTGTACTTGCATCATTTCTATAATAGAGAAAAGAGAGCAGAGCAACCTCATTTTCTAGTTGGGTTTTGTCCCATATTGGGTTTGTCAAATCATATCTTGTGGTTATTTGTGGATGGTGTGATTGTATTTTGTTGTTATCTATTTTCTGTTTTTTTATCAATTTCATGGATAAGTAGAAAATCAGTAAAGATTTCAGTAATTTATTGGATCTATTGTGACGAGTTGATCGAGTGGAATATCCATGGAATTTTATAGATCAAATAATAGTAACATGATGATGATGATGATGATTAATGTCCATTGGGACTAGAAATGGTATATCCAACCTTAAGAAAGGTAAAAAATTACTTATATTTCTTTAGAATCGCATTTCTATGCTAGAAAAAAATTGAGAGAAGCATTCCAAGATCACCATAGTTTTGATGAATTAGGAAGTTAGGAAGGTCACTATTGTGACTAATATTTTGAAACTGTGATCTAATTTGGGTATACACAAGGAACTAATTTACACTTATTTTCAAGCCCATAATAATCTTTCCACCCTCCATTTATCCTTTTATCAACACCATAGTTCTAATTGAGCTTGTGATGAATATTGATTCCAAGATATTTGT
>SNQJ01S0022015.1:46132-73505 GCA_010110895.2 Picea sitchensis | reverse complement strand
CAACAAATCTGTGTTCTACATTTATATATGTCTCTTGGAATTCATTCCTTATGCAATATGCACAATAACAAGCATGCTCACTAGCATGTGAAACTCAATTAGTGTGACCAGTGCTTATAATAAAATGAAAATACATTGTACCTAGTACAATTTTACATGAATAAGCATACTCACGATCAACATCAGTTATATGTCAAAATAACCTAAAAAAACACATTCACTCCTGTCATCAGGCCCATGACACAAATCGTGTGTACACTAATAAAAAACAATTTAAATTTCATCTTGCAACCTATTAGCATAAAATTTCATTTGGTATCTCCCAAGGGCTCGTTTGATACAAACTCTAGATCCATTATGTTCTCCTTTTACATGACCACTTTAAAAAAATATCCATGTATGTCTATTTTTTATGTTATGATGAAGTTGGCATGACAAATAAAATGATATTGCTAACTTGAATTGCCCTACACAATGATATAACCAAACCCAAGGTTCTTTGAATATGATACCTCTATTTTTTATAAGAGTATCAAAAACTATGTTGAAATAATGTTTCACAAAAGGTGTATCATGCTCTAAATAATCACTAACATAAAAATGAACCTCTTTGATCACTATTCTAGTGTGCTTTGTCTTCCATCTATATGTTCCTCTGCATTCTTATAAGATACATGGACCAAAATTAAAAGTTGTTTTGAATGGTAATATTGGCTTTTTATTTTCTTTTTGTGGAGAAAAGGTGTAGTTATTTGCAAATTCATCAATAGATAAGACAACACCAAATGGAAATGTGTCTTGACTAGTTTGAAATTGCAAGTCTTGACCTCTTGTTGCATGGCTATGTTGGACATATTGATAAATTCAACTAGTCTGAAATGTATTGATGAATTGTCTAATGGAAACTTCATAGTCAACCAAGTCAATCCTTCTTGATTCAACTCCATGAGATAAATAAAATGTAACACACTTGAACATATTCCTTTTAATCATATCATCTAAATAATCATGTGCATAATCCTTCCACTTCCTTAAATTAAGGAAGTTGTCACATTTATTTTTAACACACTTCATATTATGAAAATCCTCTCTTTATCCCTTTCACAAAGTAAAGTATTGATGATTGTTGACATGCAATTGACGGGCTTCATTTGTAGGTTGGAATTGTAACCTATAATTATGAAATAGTTCATAATAATAATTGAATTCCAAAAGTTACCTAAAACAACATATGTCACAAAATTTGTTGGGCCGTATATACCAAGTCTTCATTGCCTCAAAAGTTTGTTAGCGGATGATAATATCATGATGCACACCTTGGAGCTTATGGAATAACTATGTTTGTAAAATATCTAGTAAATGTTTTTGGTGATCCTCCCTAACACCATGTGAAAATATGTGCATCAAGACATTGCTGTGGAAAACTAAGTCTTATGGCTATGGGTCAGAGCCACGATAGAGTAGTTCCCTAAAATACCACTATCAAACTGTAAACAAGTATTTACTTCACAGTAATTAAATTTCAAAGGATATGAAAGAGAACATACTTGGAATCCAATGTTTGAAGTTGATCCCACTCAATAACTTTCCCTCTAGAACTCTTACACCACGATCCTTTGAAAATTCCTGCAAACAAAGAAGCAATCAACTGCAAATGGGTATTTTTCTGCTAACTAACTAGATATGATCATTTCAATTTCCATAATAGATTCAAAACAAGATACAAATAATATCATTAAAATCATGAATCAACAAAAATAAATGGATGAGAATGAGATATCCTTTATTGATAACAACATAGAATTTGGTTACAACCTATAACCATTGTGGCATAGTCCCAAAATTGGCCTCGAAGTTCCTCCACACAAGGCCAGATATGACAAGCACAACCTCCAAAGCTTTGTGTTCCAACATATCCAAGGAATAAATGGATTTCTTCCCAACAAGATAGGGAAAAAAAAACCCTGAAAACAAGGGTTTTCATGGGGAAAGGACAATCTCAGAAGTAAGGTGTAAAGGGGACTTGCAGAGATATAAGGAAAATTCCAGAATAAGGATGCATTTATTTAATATATTTTTCCTCAATCCCAATGCTCTCTTTTATAATCCATTTTGATGTTGGATTAGTTATGAATGAGCTAGAAGAGGTCGAGAACCTAGAGAACCCATCAACTTCGCTTGGAATATCGATGTTTAATATTTGTTTGAGCCAACTAAACATGTACGTGGGTTTCTAACTAGCAAGTTGTGTATGCACTGGAGTTTCTTTAAGGAAAGTCGTTTACATCAAGTAAAGTGGGATTTTTATGATATTTTTTGGGAAGAAAAAGGGGATTTTGTACCTGCAAGTAGGGAAAGGGACGTAACTGAGGAAAATGAGTTATCGTGATCATATATGGTGTCAAATGATGCTTTAACAGATTCCCCTTAATGTGTGAGGTCAAAAGAGAAATGGATGGCTACCTGCAATGAAATGTCTTGTAAGTAGCAATCTATATTAACTTAATGTCAATGAATATATACCTATATCCTAAGAGTGAATTTCTATAATGTACCATTTAATTAAAGATGGGTCAATTGCATAGATTATTTATATACTAAAATTAGTGTATATAAAATGATGATCCCACAAGAAGTGAATTTTTCCAAGATCCATCATGAAAATATATCTTAAGGATCACTTGTTAACTTATCTAGAATGACTCTAAGAATGCCTTTACCTTTCCAATGAGTTATTATAACATAATAAATTGAGACAAAACTTAAGGATAGTTCAAGGTTTTAAGGTTTATAAGGTTGAAAAATTCTACAGAAAGGAAATCATTCCACCTTTAACCAGTTACGAATTAAGATGAATCCTACATCATCCTTAGGAATAATTTATCCAAGTTTTAAGGAGTTAAAATTAAAATTAGAGGAGCTTAGGGTGAAAACGTAAGGAAATCTGTCGCTAAAGAAATCAATTAATTCTATAATTAAAACAATTTTTAAAACTCCCATTAATAACAATACCCAAACTATAATTAGTAACCATGATTGTGGTTACTTAATGATATCGGAAGTTGTCAGTAAAATCCATACCAAATCTTGCAGTAAAAACAACGCCCAATTGGTATTATTAGACCATAAGCCTGTCAATAAACCAACTGTGGGCATTGAGGGCCTATGTATAAGGAAATTAAGGTTGAGGGACTGAGTGTGGGCATTAACTCCAGGAAAAACAGGGAAGGATTCAGTTTCTGGTCGCGTAGAGATGCTGACTTAGCTAGCAACGGACAACTGAGCGAATCCAATAGATCGATTGGAGGTGGGAAAGTAAACGAAAAAATGCAGAACCCCTACTTCAGAAAAAGAGACAACCAGTTCTATGGCAAGGAGGGACAACTCGAGGTAGTAAAGCTCGAAGTCGGGCATCGGGTACAAAACTCGAAAAGTAATGGACTGTGCACTCAATCTCTAAGTCCGCCAACCAATATGTCACTGGAGTTCGCCCAAGAAAAACAACGATGTCAAAAGGAAGTGCTCACATGTGGAATGCCAAGGGAAAGGCATGCAATATGAGTCCTCTACACACCAAACAGAGAGTCCCTCCAGGTGAAGGCCCCCAACCCAGGCGGAAATGCGACCGAGTGCATACACAAACAAACTCAAGGGTTTAGGGCACCAAGGGTCTGAGTGAAAACAAGAACCTGGAAGGGAGCACATAAATCAAGGCACAACATCAACATCAGCGTGAACATAAGAAGAAGGATGTGTGCGCCAAATAAAATGTTTTAGTCTGAGTAAAACAAGCCACTAGTCCACTCGGTTTCCAAGGATGGGCAACAATCCCAACTCCCGTCTAAAATTGAAGGCTCAGAAAAAATAAAATGAACTCTTCAAGAAAGACTACACATGCGGAGAAAAGAAAAAGGACAAGAACGTCTGGCATCAAGCGGAAACTAGAGCATAGTGAACGTGTGTAGTAAAACAAATATTTAATCGAACCTAACAAAACAAATATTTAATCGAACCTAACAACACGCAGTGAGATATTATTCAAGGACAATTTTAAGGCAGTGCAACAAGGAACAAAACTCAAGAAATAAAATCGGAATGGACAGAACTAGTTGTACTATTGAATTTTAAAACACAAGAAATAAAACTAAGGGACAATTTCTTAAGAAAATGACCATAAACTACTAATAAAAAAAATCTCTCCTTACTAGGTAAAGAAAATATCCTACACTTATTATCCATGCATAGGAAAGCAGGGCATTTGAATCTAAATCCTTAACACCGGAGTGAAAAATAGTAGATTCGGATCCTAGCCAACTTCTCACACACTGACTAATAACTAAAAGGATAAAGGAACAGAAGATAAAAACACAAATCTGCATCCATACCTTCTCCGTGGAGAACAAATAATGAAAAAAAACGCAGTCAAGGAGTAAAGAAAATGCAGGCAAGAGATACAAGAGTGCAGGCAAGGTTTTGAGTCTGAGGATCGTTCTATCCACAAGCAAATAGACAGTAACTCAGAATTAAAAGATATTTTGGATAGCAAGGGTTCTTACTAGATGAATCAAGCGACAAGGGGATTACAATTACCGTATAAATACATGTGCAAGGAAAGCTCATGAAAATGAAATCATCATCCGAATACAGTAAAATAAACAAGTGTAAAATAAATTATATTGCAAGTAAAAACTTTAGCAGGCGTACCTTTACCGACAACGACGAGGTGAAGATGTCCTCCCGCATGTTCCCTTAGTTCAGATCCCGCTCGCCGACATATGAGACCTCACCGGTACCTCCCAACCAACGTTAGGGGTACTCTTATCCCCCATAAGCCCCCCAAGCCCCCCAAGCTGCAAAGGGGCCATGCACACGATAACAGAGAATGTTAGCACCTAGCTCGCCTCACAAGGTAGCTCGCCTCACAAGGTAGCTCGCCTCACAAGGTCAAGCTACCACTCGTTACCTGAACTGGGTATCCCAACTCCCATAAGAGAAAGTTTAGTCAAGATGAAATTTCAGCAACGTAATCTTATGCATGCCAGATGTGATCCATACTCATCCTCCGCCATCATTTTTATATAGTTTCTTAGTCATTAGTTTCCCAAAACCCTCATTAGATTCCCTTTTCATTTAATTACTTTCGAAAACCTCCCTCGTACACATGTCACTCGATCTCCTTGTTGCACAAGAAAATCAACTTATTAATTAATTAAATATTTTTATTTCCCTCACCCACTCAAAAACGTTCCTAAAAATGATCCTTGGTGTCCCATTATTCCCTTACAATTCTTAATTGACTTATGTCTTACTTAATTCCTAGTTGAGTTCATAAATAAAAAGTTTCAAAGGCTAGATTTCTTACTAAGTTAGACATTCCCCTTTTTATTTAAGTTTCCCCTTTTCTTTAAGTTTCCCCTTTTCCTTAGGTTTCCCCATTTTATTTAAGTTTCTTTTTTTCTTAAAGTTTCCCCTTTTTATAACTAAGTTCAGAATTAGCAGGTTTAGACAAAAACAACCAAATACCTCTTTTATTAATTAAACCTTTATTAAAATTTCCACTTTAATTATTAATGCTTGAATTTTCTTTACCCCCTTCTTGTTATATGTCTAATTAGTTTTTCTTTTGTTCTAAGGTTCTACTTAGACCTAGGTTTTCAATTCACTAGGATTGGTAACAGTTCTTAAGGGAAAAATTAGTTATTAAAATTTACTTATCAAATCATTCATTTAAGGTCAAGCAGGTCCTAAGGAGGCATAGTTTTCTAGACACTAGGTTTATTAACTTACCAGTCAAAATCGTGACGTTCCCTTCAGGACACACTACATGCTCCAAGGGTGCCACTTGCCTCTTTCTGTTCTCTTTGAGCAACATGCCCTTCAAGATGAACTACGTGCTCCAAGGGTGCCACTTGCCTTCTTGACTGAGTTTAGTAGACGTCAAACCCCTGGAGTCAATACTCTGTTAGGTGATCTTGTGGGAGACTAAGGGCCTCTAAGGAATAAGGTCCTTGCCTTATTGTGCACCTCTTAGAATCATTGTGAGTGATTTCCATAGTCTTCCCTTACGACATCGCAGGTCTCTCGAACTAGTTAATCATTAACCTACAGTTCGATCCACGACGGAAGTTCTAGTAGGTTGTGGCAAGGTTTCTACCACACCTCTCCCTTAATGTCTATGGTTGTCGAGCATGACCCCTCTACTCCAAATGTGAGTATGTTCGGCAAGATATCATCAGCCTGCATCCATCAACAAATCATGTCAGCAATAATAATCAACATCATAACATCTAATCATATGTACATATGTCACATCAACAACATTCAAACCCTAACAGTCCACTCCCTGACTCGATCCGGAGTCCACGGAGTTTCATCGATGCCTCGACATCCACAATGTGCAGAGTCCTACACACTCAAAATAACCCATTCAATAGCACATGTATATGTAAATACAACAAAATGACATATCACCAAAT
Source organism: Picea sitchensis (assembly GCA_010110895.2). Taxonomy (NCBI): domain Eukaryota; kingdom Viridiplantae; phylum Streptophyta; class Pinopsida; order Pinales; family Pinaceae; genus Picea; species Picea sitchensis. Next base: position 67,029 of record SNQJ01S0022015.1, on the reverse strand, counting down.
CCACAATATCTCATAAGCATAATCAAAACAAGCAATAGTATAATGACCCTGATCACTTGCACGCAAGTGTCCTCAAAGAATAAGTCCACTCAATGCGTGCAAGAGAAGGATGTTACATACACCCCCTATTGCTTTAAACTTTGTCTCTGTAACATCCTCCTCATGCGCGCACTAAGAAGACTTATTCTTTAAGGACACTTGTGTGCAAGTGATCTGGTTCTTCACACGATTGGTTGATTTGATTGTGATTATGAGATATTCTAGATTTGATCATATGTTATTTTTGTTGTATTTACATAGAGAGGTGTTATTGACTAGGTTCTCCTGAGTGTGTAGGACTCTGGACGTTGAGGATGTTGAGGCATCGATGAAACCCCTTGGACTCTAGATTGAGTCAAGGAGTGGACTATTAGGGTTTGAATGTTGTTGATATGACATATGTACATATGATTAGATATTATGATGTTGATTTTTATTGCAAACATGATTCATTGATGGATGCAGGTTGACAATAGCTTGCTGATCAGACTCACATTTGGAGTAAAGGGTTATTGCAAGACAAACAGATACATTGAGGGAGAGGTGTGGCAACAACCCTGCCACAGCCTACTAGCACTCTCGTCGTGGCTCGAACTGTAAGATAATGATTACCTAATTTGAGAAGACCCACGATGTCGTGAGGGAATACTGTGATAGTCACTCACGATGATTCTAAGGGGTGATCAATAAGATAGGGTCCTTATTTCTTAGAGACCCTTAGTCTCCCACAATATTACCTGACGGATTATTGACTCTAAGGGTTTGACGTCTACCAAATTCAGTCAAGAGGTGAGTGGAACCCTTAGAGCATGTAGTGCATATTGAAGGGCACGTTGTGCAAATAAAATGGAAAGAGATGAGTGGCACCCTTGGAGTATGTAGTGTGTCCTGAAGGGCACATAGTTATTTTAACTATGGTAAGTTAATAAACATTGTGCCTAGAAAACTATGCCTCCTTAGGACCTGGTCGACCTCAAAATGAATGATGTGATAAGTAAAGTTTAATAATTATTTTTTCCCTTAAGAACTGTCGTCAAGCCTAGTGAATTGAAAACCTAGGTCCGAGTAGAACTTTAGAACAAAAAAAAAAATTAAACATATAACAATAAGGGGGTAAAGAAAATACAAGCATTAATAATTAAAGTGGAAATTTTAATAAAGGTTTAATTAATAAAAGGGGTATTTGGTTGTTTTTGTCTAAATCTGCTAATTTTGAACTAAGTTATAAAAAGGGGAAACTTTAAGAAAAAGGGAAACTTAAAGAAAAGAGGGGGAACCTAAGAAAAAGGGGAATGTCTAACTTAGTAAGGAATCTAGCCTTTGGAACTTTCTATTTATGAACTCGAGTAGGAATTAAGTAAGACATAAGTCATTTAACAATTTTAAGGGAATATTGGGACACCGATGAACATTTTTAGGAACGTTTTTATGTGGGTGAGGGAAATAGACAAATTTAATTAATTAATAAATTGATTTTCTAGTGCAACTAGGGGATCGGGCGACATGTGTACGGGGGAGGTTTTTCCTAATTAAATAAATGAAAAAAAATAATCTAAGGATTGTTTGGGAAACTACGACTAAGAAACTCTATAAAAGGCATGGTGGAGGAGGAGTATGACACATTTGGCTTGCATAACGTTATGCTGCTGAAATTTTATCTTGGTTGAACTTTCTCTTGTGGGAGTTGGGATACCTAGCTCGAGTAACGAGTGGTAGTTTAACCTTGCAAGGCGAGTTGGGTGTTATCATTCCCTGGTATTGTGTGCGTGGCTCCTTTGCGGATCGGGGGGATCAGGGGGAAGAAGAGTACCTCTAACGTTGGTTGGGAGGTATCAATGATGTATCATCGGTCGACGAGTGGGATATAGATATAATGAACGTGTGGGAGGGCATATTCGCCTTGTTGTTGTCGATAAATGTATGTATGTCAGATTTGTTACTAGTAATAAAATTTAATTTACACTTGTTTATTTTACTATATTTTGTTATCAATGTAATCCCCTTGCCACTTGATTCATCCTATAAGAAACCTTGTTATCCACAGTATATTTTATTTCTGAGTAACTGTCTAATTGTGTGTGGATAGAATGAGCCTCAAACTCAAACCTTGCTTGCGCTTTTGTATCTCCTATCTGCATTTTGTTTATTCCTTAATTATGTTTTATTTTTTTATTATTTTTTCGTCCATGGAGAAAGTTTGGATGCAGATTTGTGTTTTTTCTTCTGTTCCCTTATCCTTTAAGTTATTATTCTGTGCCTGAGCATTCGACCAAGAGCCAAATCGATTGTCTTTCACTTCGGTGTTAAAGATTTAGATTCAAATGCCCTGCTTTCCTGTGTGTGGATAATAATTGTAGAATCATTTCTCTTCCCAGTAAGGAATTCTCTCCTGGGTGTTTATTCCCTCTCTTTACCCAATGAACCATTCCTTTTCTCCGTGCCTTGTTTTTTTTTTACCTTGTGTCTTCAATCCTTTGTATCTCTGAGCCAGAACTCTTATTGAATAAACCTTCCCTTTATTGCAACGCTATCCTATTCTATGATTAGTACCATCTCTTGCCACATCGTAGAAATTGAATCTTGTACCAATCTTGGGATTAGAGTCATCTCTCCAGAGTTTTCTTATACACTGTAGAAGCAATGTCTCCTCTTTACTGCTTTACAATTAGAAGTAGTCCTTGCAATCTCTACCTTGCCGAGGAATTCTGAGAATATCAGACAATACCACAGTGAGCTTGTAGGAAACCTCATAGTCAACACGACAGACTTAGACATCCCAATTGCTTAATGATTTTCCTCTCTTAACGATTGCTCCTCAATATTTGCATATTTTATGTATAACGATTTGTTGTATAGCGATATGCTATATAACGATATGTTTTATAACGATATTGTCTCTATAAGGATATTTTATGTACAAGGATTTGTTGTATAACGATATGCATATTTTATGTATAATGATTTGTTGTATAATGATATGTTGTATAACGATATTTTCTATATAACGATATTTTTTGTATAACGATTTGTTATATACGATTGCTCCTCAACCTTATAATTTATGTATTTGATTGACATGCAAAGGATGAATTGAAACATCAAGGTTTCTAAAGTATATTCGACATAGGTCAACTTCCCTTGAACAAAAACACGACATAAAATGTGACTTGGGAAGCATTGACTATAAATTGGGATACGTTTGTGATAGAGGAGGCATCAACAAACGCTCCATATGACTAGAAGAATAACTAGTTGGAGGATATTATTCTCAAAATATTTGAAAAAGGGCCTTCTAAAGTCATACCAAACCCAAGTAATAAGGTAAAGACTCATAGGATTGTCTTTTGTTCAAGGGAGACATAAGTAGCTTCCATATAAAAAACAAGACTCATTCCCATCCTTTTTTTTGTTCTTTTCATAATATAAATCTTGAAAATAATAAAATAACACTATGATACAGTGGAGGAAACAAATATCGCAGGAAACCAAACTAGTTCCAAGCGCAAGGAACAAACCTATGCTCAATGCAGGGAAATCATGTGCAAGATATTGACACTTGGGGGAAAGTTTCCTCTAGGGATACAGGTGTCAAATCACAAAGGTTAGTATTGCAAGGCTAGTGAATTTTCAAGAATTCATAGATAATGGCTATATAACAACAATTTGAAGCCGATATTAAGCCCAAAATGTGTGAGCGGTCAATATGAAATGCAAATACAACTCAACAAAACAAATGTTTTGGAAGCCCCACGAGTAATTGACCAACAATAGATGAGAATAAGATACGAGTATTCAACTCAAATTCATGACAGGACTAGATAGGGCTTTCGAGCCTACAAAAAAATTGTAGTATGGTTGCCAAAATGGCTAGTGAGGAGCTAACTAGGACAACCATGAAGAGGTAAGCTCTACAACCTATAAAAGACACCTTTAGAACAACTTGAAGGTATATTGTCGAAAAGAATGGGGTTGACGCTATGTAAAATATGTGATCGATAAATATAAATGCATAATGCAGGCATAATTAAACCTACCCTATATTCTAGTAAAGAACATGATACCTGTTGAAGAAGTTACAGAAACGCCACTATATATAAAAATATATTTGGATATATACTTCATAATTGAGACTGAGGATATATACTTCGTTAATGGGATACCTCTTCAGGTGACATAGTTAACTTAAATGGAAAAGCATCCATTGGTCTCACTTTCAATGAATACATTTCTTTGCATTTCTCGACTGAGACAAAGAAAGTTAGGATCCAACTCCCAATAAAGTAGATTGAAATCCTAAGCCTCAAGATTATTGTGTTGACAATTTCCCATATTACAGGACCAACATTGCTACATAAGGCTTCAAGAGTGATGATGTTCTATGAAAAATAATGCTTAAGGCCAATATTATATGATTGGAGTACCGCACTGTTGATGTGGATGAAGGCCTAGTTAATAGGATACATGCAAGTCAAAATGAAGAACTTCGACTTTAGGAGCCTCTTGCGTTTCTTTTTCTTTGAGAGAGTACCCATGATGAGTCCTAAAGTGGATATGCATACACATTATATGAGATGTGGCATGATTTACCGATGGACCGAGGTACTCCTGAGGCAGAGAGGGGGACAACTAGGAGATCCCTGGGATGATGCATTTTTCACTTGGTGGTCACGGCAAGTGGTTGTGACCGAGGATCATCCCTATGCAAGGATAGATTATTTCAATGACCCTAAGATTCCTATTCCTCCTAGCATTGTCTATGGGGATATCAACATAAGACTTTTATTTTTTTTAATTATTTGATTTTTATATTTTAATGATTTTAAAACATAAATGTTTTTGGTGAGGATCAGGATAATAGCGTGATTGCTTGATTATACAGATGTCGGAATGAGGCAACCTAAGGGATTTCCTCTCCATGGTCGATGTGGTATTGATGGAAAACCACATGGATATTCTAATCGAGTATTATATAACTTCTATGAGAATACGAAGAGATTGGTACGTTCAGTGCCATTGGTACAGATTGAAGATTTACCAGAGATGATGCAACGACAAGCAGTTGGGGTACCACAGACATGGGTCTTTTGGCATCTAGCCAATGTCATGGTGTGTTATAAGTGGCATGATAAGGGAAAGTTATGACCCTTAGGAATATGATGATGAGATCATGTATCTTTTGTATTATCGGTCCTTAGAGAAGGACAATCGAGGCTAGAAATACTTTTTTATAACACGATCCACATTTTGTATTGTGATGAAGATATATACATAGATGATATTTTTTCCTTAATGACATTATGCCTATGATTTTATTATGTACATGTGCGATTTTTTCTTCTGATTTAATGTGAATGATATAATTTTCAATCTAACACATAATTAGAAAATGCATCACATAATGAATTGTAATTTCTTGGAACATGAACATAAGTAATATAATCAAAACAATCCTCCAACAAACATACCCAAAGGAACAATAACATAGAATAGGGTTGTGAATACAATATTCATTGTTCAGTTGGGATACTTCCAACTGAGTGTCCAAAGAAACTTCTAAGGACCGAATGCAATGTGCAATGGCGTCACGAAGTAGTTTGATAACAACACTATATTCAGTGACATTATTGGAATATGGGTTAAGATAAGAACCTCCAGAAGAAACCAATTGAAACTATGAAAGAAACCAAGCGAAAATATAGAAGAGGAATAGAAGAGGTAATGAAAGAAACAAGAAAAGAAGATTAAAGGGGAAGCACAAAAGGGGTTCAACAACTCGCTCCAGATGTGGGATGATAACCCCCTGTGGGTTTTCAAGAATACATAATCTCATGACCAGATGTTTTATCCTTTGGGAAATGGAGTCGAGACATTGAGGATGTACAAAATAAAATGAAAAAATTTATGTACAAAGAAAAGAGAATGTCCTTGGTGAAGAAACTTTTCAGGTGTTTCTTGTTGACAAAAAACATCAACATCTTTCCCTTCATATCTATAAGAATGTATGAATTAAAACCAAGAATTTTCTCAATGAGATAACGCCCAAGCTAGAGTGTCTCAAATTTTATATGCATTGATAGCTTTTATTTTTCTTTGTTCCGGAGCAACACCAATTCTCCCTTTTGAAATTTCTTGATTGTTTCACTTTCATCAAAGTATTTCTTAAGATTTTATTGCCTATGTGATATTTTATGCAAAGCTTCACTTCTTTCTTCTTCTAATTTCAACAATTGATTCACTCTCTTCTGCAAAGGGGGAATATCTTCAACATCCTCCATGTTTATTTCATAATTCAAGGCATTCAATTCAATTTTGATTGTCATTTTCGAATCCTTTCCACAAACCAACATGTAAGGAGATATCCCATTGCTATCTTTCAGAATCATTCTACTTTCCCATAAAGCATCTGTCAACTTCAAATGCCAATTTTTCTGACTTCGATCGATAGTTTTCTTTAGCATTTGAATCAACATCTTATTTGTAGATTCAGAGAGGCCATTCCCTTGTGGATAATAATTTTATGATTGTCCCATCAAAATGCCATATTCCCCGCAAGATTTTGTGAACTGTGATCTAATGAAAATTGAGCCATTGTGTGTAATGAGTTTTTTTGGAACACCAAATCTTGACAAGATATTATGCTTGAGAGATTTAATCAATTCTTCATATTCAACCATTTTTAACTCTATTTATTTCATGAAATATTACGTAGAAGTAAGAATATATAGGTTCCCCTTACTTGATTTTGGATTTATTGGCCCAATGATGTCCAAACCCCATTGTGTGAATGGTTGTTCTACTGATACATGAATGGTTGTTTTGTTGATATGGGTTGCATGGGCATTGTAGACCTCTTCATATTTCCTGAAAATTGTTGACAGGGGATGTGTTTTCTCACCATCACATATGAATCCTTGAAAATTTATGGCCAATAATATCTAGATATTATTATTTTATGTGTTGTAGCAATAGGTGCACAATTTCCTCCACATGTGCCTTCAAAAAATTCTTGTATTAGTTCTTGCACCTTACTTTCATCAACACACCTCAATAACATGCCATCATAATTCCTTCTGGATAATATTTCATCAATAAACACATATTGGTTTGACTTCATATTTAAAGCCCTTCTTTCCTTTGGAGTCATACTAATGGGAAATTGTCAAGATTTTAAATAAAATACAATGTCTTTGTACCACTCTGTACCAAATATAGTATTTTCAATTGAAACTGAAATCACTCCATTCAAGGCATCACTATCCACAATAATCTTTCACAATCCTTTCCCTTTGACTTCTTTCATAGGCTTGATTTCAATGTCATATTTTTGAATTTTTTCTTGCCAATTTTCCCATTTCCCTTCTCTTAATTGCTAGTTCAAAATCATCTTGACTAGAGAGGATGGAACATATCCTATGACATGAGAATTTAAAATGTAAGTCCAAAAATGTGCTACTGCTTTTATGAGAGACAAGCCTCGCTTCTTCAATTCCAAGTATCTTAATTCATAGTCACAGAGGGTCTTACTCATAAATCTGATTGGTAACTCTTCACCCTTAGCATTTCTTTGAGCAAGGACTGATGCTGCAACTCTTTCTGTGGAAAATGAATACATAATAAAGTATTTTTGAAAATCCAGACTGATGAGCATCAATTTTGTAATAATTTCCTTTTTAATTTTATTAAAGGCCTCCTGTGTATCTGAAGTCCACTCGAACCTTTGATATTTATTTAAAAATAAATTATTTTTCTTTACTATGATCACATAATCAGGAACAAATCTCCGCACAAAATTTATCTTTCCAAAAAATGACTGGAATCCTTTCTTAGAAGATGGAGGATTGAGTTCATTTATATCCTTCACCCTTTCTGGGTCAATACAAATTCCTTCTTTACAAACAATATTCCCTAACAACTTTCACTCAGATATAGAAAATAAAACTTTCTTTGGATTCAAATAAACCTCATGAAATATACATCTTTCAAACACTTGCCTCATATGATGAATATGTTTGCTTGTATATGAAGGGATAGTTAGATTATCCTGGTAATATGCCATGAATTTTCCTATCAAACCCTCAAATGCATGGCCCATATCCCTTTGGAAAGTGGCTCTAACATTTTTCAAACCAAATGGTATCTGAGAATACACATGTGTCTCCCATGGTGTTATGAAATTCATCTTAGGGATATCTTCCCCTGCAACTAAAACTTGGTTGTATCCAGAAAAATCGTCTAACATGGACATACAAGAAGATTCAATGACGTGTTGAAGAAGGAATTCCATGTTAGGTAGAGGATAATTATTTTTTACACTTTAATTTTTTAAATCTCTAAAATCCATGCACATCTAAATCTCCCCAATATTTTTCCTCACAACCACTGGATTTGAAAGATAGTCAGAATGTCTGATGGGATATATTATTTGAACTTTCTTCAATTTTTCCAAGTCGATTTTCACCAATGGTTATAACATGGGATTCATCATTCTTATTTTATTCTTAAAAGGATTTTCTCCTTATCTTAATGGAATAATATGATGAAATATTGATTTATCATAGGATTTTAGATCATCATAACTCCAAGAAAAAACATCAAAAAATTCTTTGAAAAGGGAATTATATTGATCAAGTTCTTCAAATGTACAATCAACTCCCAAGTTTATGTACTTCAGGGAAATTTCAGTCCCAATATTAACTTTCTTCATTTCTTGCACTTTTCAGACTGATACTTGTTCGGTGAGACTTTTTTTATGATCATATCTTATGAAAAGAGATTAAGACTAGGCACAATTCTTTAGGACAAGAGAAATATTATTATCTTCATCGTCATTTTTATTTGCTAGGAAATATTTTAAGTTTTCATCATTTTCAAACACTTGAAGATAATCTTGGTTATTTGGGACTAAGGGTTGAAAAATTACTTTTACTTGGAAATATGTTTCACTCTGAATGTCATATGGGTTTGATAATGAAGCAGCCAGTGCTAAATAATATTCCTTCTTATTTTTATCCCTTGGAATGAAAGAAATATTGAAAGAACTATAGGCATGCATTAATTCATTCACTCTTTTGAAACATAATTTGAGCCTTTCCTTTTTAATTTTATACTTTCTAGTGACATGATTTATTACCAATTATGAATCCCAGTCCCAACCAAATGTTCAATATTCATCTCCAATGCTAGGATCATTCCTTGAATTAAGGCCTCATATTCTGCTTTATTATTTGTACAAGGGAATTCAAGTATGATGACATGTGAGTATACATTCTTCTCAGGGATTTTGAGTACAATCCCAACTCCACTCTTCGAGCTTGAACAAGATCCATCAAACGACATTCTACAATAGACAACAAAATAATTTTGTTCATTCTTAATATCCTTGAATTGCTCCATATAAACAACGGCATAGTTCCCAATACCAACATCTATATAATCTTCCATCAACTCATTATCCTTATTTTTGAAAGAAAATGGTCTCCTAGCTTCATGAGGAACCTTCATCACTTCTCCATATTTGTCAGGTAACATCATATAACTTCCATCATTCATTATATAGCCACCAATCATGGAATACCAATCTCTTCCAAGGACAACCTTGTATGTTGGATGTAGATCCACCACCATAATATTAAAACCTATAATGATATGAGGAGGGACGATAATCCAGGCATAAAAATCCTTATTTTCTCCATAAGTTGTTACCTTCCCGGTATCAATTGCATAGATACTTTCACTTGTTTCATAGTACTTGGTGAATCTCATGCCAAGTGATTCCATGACCACCAAGGGCATGATGTTGTTTGTCACACCTGAATCTACCAAACAAATTTTGAGAACGACATCATGATTTTCTATTGAAATGTAGAAAGGTGGAACTTTTCCTGTTAATTTCACCATTGATGTGTTTCGACTGTGCTTTAGATTTGCAATTATTGCTTCAATTCCCCCAGCTGGTTCATCTAATAATTTTAGATTTTTTTCCCTCTCTTGAGGAATTTTAACTACTTCTGTCAAGGGAAAAGTAATTATTAACTTGATTACATCATCAAAAACATTATATATCATCTGAAGGGAATTTAGCATCATTTGTTGATTTTTTACTTCTGTGATAGTTGTTTTACTTTTATCGCTTTCTTTTTCTTTATCTTTCTCATTATCTTTTTCAAAATTCTCCTTATTCTTAGCCTTATTTACATGTTCTCGTGTTTAGACAAGGTTTTCTTGCGAGATAAGATATTTTTCATATTCTTCAAATATATACATGGATGACTCACATCCATCCATCTGTACAGATTGAAAGACTTATTATGGAAAATAATCATTTTCTAGTTCGATCATTTGTTCACTTTATGTCTCATCAAGTATTACTGCATTCTAAGTTGGTTGTTTTGGAACCCTTTGTATTTTTTTATTGTTGAAATTTTCAAACCTCGTTATTTGTTCTGGGAAAGGGTTCCTTATTTGTTCTAGGACCAACATCCTCGGATTAAGCATGTAATTATCATTTCTTCTTAACCTTGTTATTCTTTTTTGTATCTATCTAATGGTTCTATTCATCTGCGCAATCTTGATTCTTTGCTTTGTCTCTTGGGTTGCAACCGGATCCGTCTTCACATTCAAGATAGTTACTTTATACAATCCTCCATCGACTGCCTAATTTTCACCAAATCATGGCTTCTTCACTTCATTATTTTTTGAACTAGATGCTTCTCGATCAATAATGTTCAAATTATCCATATTCCTTTATACTCTTCCAAGGATAATGTCAGGGTCGACACCTGTTTTAATCATGATTTACTCCATTTCCATGCCTTTGATCACCACTTCTTCCAAAGTTTCAATTTTGGAAGCTCTAATATCAAACTTCACATTTAGTGGCATGACATTTTTATAGAAACCAAGTATCATTATATCATTAGGCCTTTTGTCTCCAGGGATCGTATTCAATGTTTTATTGAATCTGATATTGAAATCTCTTATCCTCTCATTTTTTTTTACACGGATTTGGGTGAAGTTAATAAGAAGAGTATGATACATGACTGGGGGAGAAAACATATTCAAGAACATTGTTTCAAGATCATCAAATGAGCCAATTGATCTTGTGGGAAATGATGTGTACCATTCATAATATTGGCCCGACAAATTTTGGAGAAATAACTTTAGCATCACATCATCATGTTCAACAAGATGGAAATAAAAAACACCCAGAAAAAAATCAACATGTATTTTAGCATCAATCGTTCTATCTCTGGAAAATGGCTTCAAAGTACCTATAGGAAGAGTAGGGAGCTCATGTTGTTCACCTCGAAGGTAGAGGGGGGAGTCCCTTATCCTTCTTAGGGTTCTAAACCTTCATCTTTCTCCATGTCTCCTTTCCTTTCGCCTTTCTTCTTCATTTATTTCTTCTCATCGTTCTTCATGTGGTTCCTCACATATTTCTTCCATTTTAGTCGTCTCTAGAAGTTTCTTCTTTTCTTAAAGAGTATGATTTTGATTTTCTGAGGTGTGTAGTTGCATGCTTTTTCTTCTAGTGATTGGTCCTTTGTATTCGTCCAGCTTAAATTCCCTCCTTGTATTTTCACTCTTCAAGCTTGTCTTTCATTTCTTCGGTCTTTCCTTTCGTCTCTTCTTTGTCTTTGGAGAATTTCTATTTCTTCTTATTGAACTAGTGTTTCCAAAGACCTTTCTATTTCTTCTCTAGTTCCATTTGTTGTTATTACAAGGTTATATAACTGATGCAGAATAATTCATTGGTTATTCAATCCAATTTCTAACTAGGGTTGGTTAGCCTAAGGAAAAGTCATAATTTCTTATGGTCTAAAACCAGATCTAGATCTTCAAGTTTGATCCCCATTATGGTTTCCAAAATTGTTGGTGCTTAAATCCATGAGGACCAAAATGAAAACCTCACAAGAATATAAATCCTCCTAGGTTTTTAAAGAGGTGGTACTCCTCTTTGGCTTATGATATTCTTTGTAATTTCATATCAACAATAATATAGGACCCTAATATAGTCCAATATTTAATGCTCAAGAAAAATAAAAATGATGAAAACTAAAAGAGTATTTATAAAGAGAATTCCTGAGAATTGGACCATGAATCTCACACATTCCAGAAAATAAATAAAATTTCCTCACATCCATCATAGTGTAAAGAAGGATTCTGATCACATTCAAAATAAAAGAAGATGGTCCATTCGCATAAGAGAAATTTTATAGAGTATTACTTATATATCTCAAAATAATATTATGATAGACATATTTCAAATACTTTATACTTAAGACTCAAAGTTATAAAATATAGTCAAAATTGATCTCGAATTACTTCTCTTTGATTTATCAAAAAAAAAATAATGTATGTTACAGTGCATTGAAATCAAAGGCGTTTTTCCAAAGAACTCCGATTGGAGCTCCCGTTGACCATAAAGAAAACATATACAAGAAAGTAGGAAATAGAAAGAAGAACGTGAGCAGATGTCGAACAACAAGATCTGGTAAGAAGACGAAAATAAATTTATTAGGATTCGGTTATAGTTTTCTAGTTAAAGAAGAAGAATAAATGGATGAAAACTCATAAGGGAAGCAATATGTAACCAATATAGACTTACTATGATGGTATCTCTCCCTTCATTTGTTTTTTGTCGTTTCTTTTGAACCCTTTCTTGTTGCATTTTGATTAGCGGTTGTAACTGCTTATGCTGGGATTTTAGAAATCTTGGCAATCGAGCTATTTAACCATTCTTGAATATAATCCCTTAACAGGGAAACAATTAGTTCTTGTTTTAATTTAATGTTAAACAACTCTTTTTCAATTTCTCTAAGATCAATAGATAAATTTTGCAATGTATTCTCAATATCCTCATTTTTATTCGTATACTCGACAAGCCAACTGTCAATATCATCATATGTGAATTCAATCATAGTATCGAACTTTTTAGTTGAAGCCCTTTTCAGTTCTTCAACTTGTCCTTCGAAATGTTGTCGATTCAGGAGCATTGAATTTGAGAGATACTTAGGTTCAAGGACTTCAATAGTGGTGATCTAGATGGATCTCGGTGGCCATCCACCTTTTCCAATGAATCACCATTTTGAGCCTGTGGTTTTGATAAATCATAACATTCACCCTTTTGATGGTGAATGGAATGTAATGTCATCTTTATTTGTTAATTGCATACATAATCTAATGGTCTTATGTATATGCATACAACTTAGTGTTAATGCATTAGATCCCATAAGAACTCTACACTTAAGCGTGCTCGACCTAGAGTAGTACTAGGATGGGTGACCGCCCGAGAATTCTTAGTATTTTACATGCCTATGGCATTTTTTAAACTTAGTCCAATTTATACCACATGCATCATGGGAATTGTTCTCCTCTCACTCTCTCACATATATAGGTGAAGGATGCCCTTTAAGAATGCAATGGAGTGTGATGTAAATCTTCTTGTGAATGAAGCGTAGCCAACATCTCTTTCTTTTTAGAGATAAGCTACCCTATTTTTTTCGTTTGTGTTCTATAATGTTTTTATATCTTATGCAATAATAGAAGTTGTGTTTCACTGTATTTATGTGTTCTCTTCTATATTTTTGTGTATTTCATTGTTATATCTCGGCTATATTTTTTCCTTCATGTCGTTCTCAAAATAATCTAGATCAAGTGATTCGAACGATATATAAATCAAGAATTTTTTAGTATGCTTCTCTCTTCCTTCTTGATAAATCCATCAATTGAATTGGCAATCCCTTTAATACGTTAATTATTTCAATCCACAAGGCTTTTAGTTGTTTGATGCAGGTCAGAGAACGTAAGTTTTCTTGTTTTCTTGTATGCTCTGTCATTCCCAAAAACTTCATTTCAAACATAACAACTCCATTTATGTAAAACCCTTCATCATTTTTCAAATCTGAATTCAAGAATTCCTTGGTCTTCTGAACTCTCAAACCAAGAGAGGAAAAAAAAATCCATATCCCACAGCTCTAAAATCAATGAAATTATTTTCTTAATATTCTCTTCGACAAAATGTCGAGTAGAAATAATTAGATTTGAGATTCCCTTGACTTTAGAACTTGATTTTGTGGTTTCTTGAAAAATTATCTCAAGATCAATCATGGAAACAGGGGAGGCAAGAATAGGTGGAGGCATGAGAGTTTCTTTCAATTATTTATTTTTTTCTTTCAACTAAGAATTGTATTCCTCCATGTTGGAAATTGAAACATCCAGTGCATCTCCTGTAACTTTATGTATAGACAACCATCTAGAAGGAAACATATTCCATTATCAATGGTGGACCATAGCTTCCCACTTTTAGTCCTCGCAGTTCTTTCGAAAACCAATTTCTTAGATTCCTTGTCAAAAAAGGCGTTTTGTACAAGGAAATTCTCTACATCTGGGAAAGTGATATTTTCAATATCCATATCCAAGTCCATATTATCCAATAAGAAATCATTTTCTGGTGCATGCGTTTTTGCTCCCTCTTGCTATGAATTAGATATTTTTCTTTTAATTTTTAACTTATGGGGGTTCTCCAAGCTCCCCTGAGGAGGGATTATTTCTTCATCATCCCATGAATTGTTATTCCATGTTTTTCTTTGTTGTGATGTCCCAAACTGAGGATTTATCTTTGGTAGAGGACTTCTTCAAGAAACAACTAGTGACTAAGAACTCTTCTCATTTGAAGGATTAGCTCTTTCTTTATGATGCTTAGTGGTACTTATGACAGTTTCTATATCGCCCGAGTCTCTGTCAGCTTCTTGATTATTAGAGTTATGGCTATTTTTCTCCTCTTCTTCTCCTACAACTGAATTTATAAGTGAAGGACTGAGCCCGACTGAAATCAAATGATTGTAGAAAATATGATTTGGGTCAAAACCCTTGATTTCCTCTTCATATCTCAAGTTGGAATGGTTGAAATAGGTGTCATACATGTCAATCTTGGAAATTCCTCTAAGAATAATTTCACTGACTTTCCATGGAAGAGGTATGAATTGCTTTTTCCTTTTTTCAGAAAATGTGTGAAACTAGAATTTATATTGTCTCGATATTTCAATAATGAACAACTTATCAGATATATAGTATGGCATAAATATGGGTTTTTCGTTCGATTAGAAAACCGTGTTGATATTGCAATCCTCCTTTTTTCTAGAATTCATTTCCCTTTTAAAAAAAGTTGACGCTTCGAACGAGAGCTGGGAAGTATCTTCACCAAATAATATTTTTTTGAATTGACACAAAATCATTGTATACCTCATAGAAATGATGGCTAACCCTCTGCCTCCATAAAGATTTATACCACATAGTCACGGGGTCCACCTTTATTTTAACCCTTCTGGCAACATTTAAACCCTCAAATGTATGGCAATATGTGATAGAAAATAAAAAATCAGATGGCATATAAAACTTCTTCTCAGTTTTGAAGTTTTTCAACTATGCAGTCATCTCATTTGAAATAATATTCGCCCAGTCAAATATTTTGTTTTCCTGAACTGTGAAATGAAGTATATATAATTCCAATCGGGGAATGGTTTTCGTAGAATATTGACCAATAATTCGAGTGAATAATTAGATAATTTATTTATAATTATTTTTCAAATAACTTACTTGAATTCTAGATATATCCTCTGGCATTGATGCATGCAAATATTCTTGAAGAAGTTATATTCGATTATTCTTTATTTTTAGAAAATTTCTAGCTTCCTCCCCTATGTAAACCATGTACAACTCCAATAATTTCAAAATCTCCCTAAATATTGAAGGAACCAAGGAAATAGGATAACTTCTCAGCAATGCGATGACCCTTCTATTCTAGATAAACTTGTCGACACACCAAACGAGAATATCCTTGCATTAAAAGACTTATGGGACGCAACTTGCGAGAACTATCCCTAAAGTTAACAAATGGTTGTTTTATTTTCCAAATAGACTTGAATAATACCAATATGATTTGGACCAGTGATATTTCTAATCTTCTCTAACGAAGAGGCTCAATATATCTCCACAGAATTGTTGTTTTCTCATGACAAATTTTGCAAAGCCGGCTAACATTTCTTGTGTTACTGCTTTGCAAATTAAAATGATTATAGGTTATATTTTCTTTCGATGGAGGAATTAACTCAAAATAAATGTGACTAGACTCGATATAAACATCATTAATTAACAACCATTTCAAAAATGTATTTAGTAGTTAATTCCATCAAGATAGCATTAAATTTGACATCGAGAAATGTGAAGGAAGGGACACATGATGAAAAAGAGTCTAAGTGAATGATCAAAATGGAAAGGAAAGTATGAAATTCTGAAAGTCTGAATATATGAAATGGATAAGTGTTGAAATATGTTGAGTAGACTGTGGGGTGAGTGAAGTTATAACATGTAGTTCTACGAGTCTGAATGTCCGAAAATCCATGATGCAAAAATAAACTAAGTGTTGGGCAGACTGATATATAGGTAAAGAGAGCATAATACAAGTTTGAAAGTTTGCAAACATAGTGAAAACAAATAAGTGTGATAATCGTGTTACAACAAAGAAAGGGGAAAAGAGGGGAATATGAGAGATTGGGGAAGGGAAAATATATAAGGGGAATAGAATAGGTAAGGAAAGAAATGGAAAAAATAGAAATAAAGGGGAAGCAAAAAAGCGGTTCAACAGTAGGGAATCAAACAACTTCTCGTACTAATGTTAGAATCTCGGGACATTGAATGAGAACCAATAAATATGTTTTGCATGCTCATCAATGACATATCAAATGAAAAATCATTATTTATTGACAATAATGACATGGCTACACTTGAAGGCTGAGTGGAACCAACAATCAGTGGAGCAGAGTTGTTGATTGATGTGGCTATGGTGGATTGAGTCACACTAGTCGTTTGGTTAGACACATTAAGAGGCAAGATTCCTCTGGTAACGATTGTCGACATGGGGGTTGCAAGGACTGTCGACCCAAAAAATTTTGGAGTGCCTTCCATTATGGCCCACTGAAGAGGGCGACTGTCAGTTAAGTTCAAACCGGGAACAAAATGCTGAAAAAATCGGAGTGTTAGTTCTAGTTAACATAGGGTTGAATGGCTAAGAAAATTCCTCAACTCTATGATCTGATATAGTTACAACCTCTAGAGAATAAGTTTTAGCTTCTGCGGGTTTTGTGTCTATGGTCTTGATTGGACCATTCAGTACAAAAGTGTTGGTTTGATCAAGTCGACACCTCAAGGGAGGCGATGGATGATTTAGTTCTACTTCTTCAGGTGGAAGACCTTGAATTCTCCTTGATCAACAAGGCTTTGGATCAACCACTTTGAGTTATCCTCTCTAGGTGACTACCTACACATCTTCCTAAGAAATCTACAATCACAAAAAAACACCACTATAAAATCCCTAAAAGAAACAAAAGTCATAAACAACTTGCTAATATCTTGACTTATGTGGATTAGGTCGTGATATCACAATAGCAACAAATTAAGGAAGGGACCTTTCATACGAAGGAACAAGTTGATTAAGTCCCGTGAATCGACAAACGCATGAGTGAGAAGTAGTTACCTCGACCTTCGCTAACCATCTAGTGCAAGTGCCCATGCTTTGCAGGGAACCCTCTAGCAATACTGAAAAGTGTGATACGAATTCCTCCCTATGTACCATGGGAAACCCCTCACAGTCACCTATAATATCCCTAGGAAAAGTAACTAAGGTCACGAACTCGTAGTCATCGTCAAAGGGGTACAATCGATAGTAAGGATTGAAGGTATGGGAATGGTAGTTGAGTCTAAATCCTCGAAAGCACTATGTCTCATGGAGGTAAGGGCACTGGAAAAATGACGAACATGTTATCTTTTCACTACAATCAGGCAAGCTCCAGAGGAGCTATCCCCCTGTCTCTCGTTTACACGACCTTGTGTTTGAATCTTGTGTTAGATGAGCTTCCCAACTATACTTATATGAAATTGAGTTTTTCACACCCTATATCAAACTCCTATGTTTGGTTTTTGGCCTTGGAGAAATTAAATATCCAACCTAAACCAAGGCCTTAGACTGTACTACTTTTTTTTCCCTAATAAAATGAAAATGTCTAATTGATTTTAGTTAGCGTTCATTTTATAGGTTGTTTTTTACTCAAAAAGGGTGACAGGTGAAACTAAATGGTGTTTTGATGAACTCAATAGAAAAAAACACTTAAGAACAAAAATGCAACATGGAGTTATTCACTGAAAAAATGAGTATAAATAACGCTTCAGAATTAAACAAGAAAAATCTTTGTTTTCGGGGTATGCAAAGAATGATTTTTTTTTAGATAAAACAAACTTACTAATGCAACTTTCAGATGAAATACAACTAAAAATATTTGGAATTATTTTCGTCGAAGCTATAGAAACAAGATATGTTTTTCTTTAGAAAGTACAAGATTGAATTCAAGGAGAAAACATGTGTATGATTAACTTTTATTTTTCAGATGTAGATTTTGTTGGACACAGTGGTACGATATTGTCAGCGATGTCAATAGGGTGCAGAAGAATCATGTATAAATCCAAAGCTCATAAGGAAGAATGTTAATTGAAGCTCAAAAGAGATGACACGTTTGAAATAACATAGGAGATAGAGTTATGTGAGTGAAGAAATCATTTTGTAAAGGATTGAGTTACATGAGCCATTCATTTTTATTTCGGTACAATTCAGGATCGTTATATCAAGGTGAAGTCATAGGTTGGGAAGGATTAAATCTCAACCTTTGGATCTAAAGTAGGAGCTTCATATGGTTCCCCAACCGTCAGATCACACTAAAGGAAAGAAGGTGGTAAACTTCGACACTTACTACTACGACGAAAAGGAGTCTAAAACATGTAAGTTTACCCGAATATCGAAGCCCCGGAGTCCCAAAATCCTGTCAACTATTGATATGGAGTGAAAATATTCAAAAATCTCTAAGGAAGAATGTGGTCAACTCTGGACTTGACATACTCCAGTGAGAAACATCTCAGAACAACTAAGAAATCTCGAACGCCAAAGTCCCAGAATAAAAGAGGCCATAAGATCAAGAAAGTTGAAAATATACAGTGGTAGATCAATTTGGCACTTTGACAATAATCGAACGATGGTATAAAATTTCAAAAACTCTCGAAGCCATGAAGTAAGACATGTGGTAGAAGAAAAATATGACACGTTGCCAAATCAACTAGTGACAAGTGTCAAGGTATATTTGGCACATTAGGTATTCTAAAGTCATGAATCAAGGTAACACGTGTCAACCACTCAGCTAGTGCCACATCAACAGTGACGTCAACAAGATACGTCACTATGGGAGTACACAGTTCGTGGATATCTAGTTTCTCCTACCACCAACTACTCGAAGCATCGAAGGGAGAAGTCTTGAAGTGAACAATAACTTTCCATATCAAACGTGCAAATAAAACACGACCGTCAATATTGATAAGTGATTAAGCACTCGCTTGGCTTAGTGCTTAGTCACTGTCTATGGTCATATGGAATAAAGGTCCTGAAAATGCATCTGTGTGGATTTTAACATACAAAGGACGAATGTTTCCTCTGCCAAGAAGAAACTTTGAACCAGACATGATTTGGATTCTGTCTTGATTCATATTAAGTGATCATTTACATCCAATGCACTAGAAATATAATTGAAAAGATTAAATATGATCTATTGGAGAACTAGAGACATAGGAGAAGCTTAACAATAAAATAAGAAGGCATGGGATTGAGTTAAAAAAAACCGATCCATACCTGTGATCGATTTATGAAATTCCCTCTTGCTAAATTGAAAAGCTTTCACGTTAATGTGTGAAATAATAATAGAGGGAGATATTAATTCTAAATTAAAAGACAAATTTTATTACTGTTAATTTAAATGAAGAGGTGCAATGGTCCAAACAAAGTGACACAATGCTTCAATTCCCACACCAATTGGAAGACTATATAGGTAAGAAATAACAATGAAGAAGAAGAATCTATGTAGTCTAGATCAGAAGATCAAAGCAGAAGAAGACTCCAAGAAGAAGAACCAATGATACTTATGCAGTGAGGGTGGAAGGGAGGAGCACAAAAAGATTCATATCCTTTACTAAGTAAAGTGTGAATTAAGGGAGTTGGTTCTTCCTAGGGTTGGTTCCCTAAATACAAAGGAGTTGTTTCTTCCTAAGGTTTGTTCCCTAAAGACAAGGGATTTGGTGCTTCCTAGGGTTTGTGCCCTAAAGAAAATGGAGTTGGTTCTTCCTAGGGTTGGTTCCCTAAAATAAGGGAGTTGGTTCTTCCTAGGGTTGGTGCCCTAAAGAAGGGAATTTGTGTCTCCTAGAGTTGGTTCTCTAAAAAGGATTGGTGTCCTTCACTATTCTTTATAAAACCTTGTAATTCATGTTAATTATATTTATATGATTTATTTTAAATACAAGTCTATTGTTGATCTATTATGGCGATTAATAAAATAACAAAGTAATTGCTAATTATTTAAAAAGGGTAATATTGATTCAGCCCCCCTCTCAGTATTTCCATCAATTGGTATCAGAGAAAGTTCCTTCAACACAGTCTAATAACTAGAAAGTATATTTTTAAAATGGATCAACAAGATGGATTATCTTCCAACAAAGCACCATTGTTTAACGGATTTGGCTATGATCTCTGGAAAATAAGAATGAAAATATTCATGTTGGCTCTTGGTTTTGATGTTTTTCAATCTATAGTAGATGGTTACACTACACCAACTACTCCACCCACATATACTGTAGGAAAGAAGGTGTGCAATGACAACTCAAGAGTAGTTAATGTCATTCTAGGAGGATTGACAAATTCCATATGTGTGAAGGTAATGCATTGTAATTAAACTAAGGAAATATGGGACAAATTGAAGGTTATATATGAA
>SNQJ01S0022015.1:5840-42851 GCA_010110895.2 Picea sitchensis | reverse complement strand
GGTAGATGTCAAACCCCTGGAGTCAATACTCTGTCAGGTGATCTTGTGGGAGACTAAGGGCCTCTAAGGAATAAGGTCCTTGCCTTATTTCGCACCCCTTAGAATCATTGTGAGTGATTGTCATAGTCTTCCCTTACGACATCACAAGTCTCTTGAACTAGTTAATCATTAACCTACAGTTCGATCCACGGTGGAAGTTCTAGTAGGCTGTGGCAGGGCTGCTGCCACACCTCTCCCTTAATGTATATGGTTGTCGAGCATGGCCCCTCTACTCCAAATGTGAGTCTGTTCGGCAAGATATCATCAGCCTCCATCCATCAACGAATCATGTCAGCAATAATAATCAACATCATAACATCTAATCATATGTACATATGTCACATCAACAACATTCAAACCCTAACAGTCCACTCCCTGACTCGATTCGGAGTCCACGGAGTTTCATCGATGCCTCGACATCCACAATGTGCAGAGTCCTACACACTCAAAATAACCCATTCAATAGCACATGTCAATGTAAATACAACAAAATGACATATCACCAAATCCACAATATCTCATAATCATAATCAAAACAAGCAATAGTATAATGACCCTGATCACTTGCATGCAAGTATCCTCAAAGAATAAGTCCACTCAGTGCGTGTATGAGCAGGATATTACATACACCCCATATTGCTTTAAACTTTGTCTTTGTAACATCCTGCTCATGCACACACTAAGAAGACTTATTCTTTGAGGACATTTGTGTGCAAGTGATCTGGTTCTTCATACGATTGGTTGATTTGATTGTGATTATGAGATATTCTGGATTTGATCATATGTTATTTTTGTTGTATTTACATAGAGAGTTGTTAGTGACTGGGTTCTCTTGAGTGTGCAGGGCTCTGGACGTTGAGAACGCTAAGGCATCGATGAAACCCCTTGGACTCCAAATCGAGTCAGGGAGTGGACTGTTAGGGTTTGAATGTTGTTGATATGACATATGTACATATCATTAGATATTATGATGTTGATTTTTATTACTTACATGGCTCATTAATCAATGCAGGTTGACGATAGCTTGCTGATCAGACTCACATTTGGAGTAAAGGGTTCATGCAAGACAAACAGAGACATTGAGGGAGAGGTGTGGCAGCAGCCCTGCCACAGCCTACTAGCACTCTCGTCGTGGCTCGAACTGTAAGATAATGATTACCTAATTTGAGAAGACCCACGATGTCGTGAGGGAATACTGTGATAGTCACTCACGATAATTCTAAGGGGCGATCAATAAGACAGGGTCCTCATTTCATAGAGACCCTTAGTCTCCCACAAGATTACCTGACAGAGTATTGACTCTAGGGGTTTGATGTCTACCAAATTCAATCAAGAGGTGAGTGGAACCCTTGAAGCACATAGTGCATATTGAAGGGCACGTCGTGCAAATAAAATGGAAAGAGATGAGTGGCACCCTTGGAGTACGTAGTGTGTCCTGAAGGGCACATCATTATTTTAACTGTGGTAAGTTAATAAACCTTGTGCCTAGAAAACTATGCTTCCTTAGGACCTGGTCGGCCTTAAAATGAATGATGTGATAAGTAAAGTTTAATAATTATTTTTTCCCTTAAGAACTGTCGTCAAGCCTATTGAATTGAAAACCTAGGTCCGAGTAGAACTTTAGAACAAAAAAAAATAATTAGACATATAACAATAAGGAGGTAAATAAAATACAAGCATTAATAATTAAAGTGTAAATTTTAATAAAGGTTTAATTAATAAAAGGGGTATTTGGTTGTTTTTGTCTAAATCTGCTAATTCTGAACTAAGTTATAAAAAGGGGAAACTTTAAGAAAAAGGGAAACTTAAAGAAAAGAGGGCGAACCTAAGAAAAAGGGGAAACTTAAAATAAAAAGGGGAATGTCTAACTTAGTAAGGAATCTAGCCTTTGGAACTTTCTATTTATGAACTCTACTAGGAATTAAATAAGGCATAAGTCATTTAAGAATTTTAAGGGAATATTGGGACACCGATGAACGTTTTTAGGAACTCTTTTATGTGAGTGAGGGAAATAAACAAATTTAATTAATTAATAAATTGATTTTCTAGTGCAACTAGAGGATCAGTCGACATGTCTACGGGGGAGGTTTTTCTTAATTAAATAAATGAAAAAAAATAATCTAAGGATCGTTTGGGAAACTATGACTAAGAAACTCTATAAAAGGCATGGTGGAGGAGGAGTATGACACATTTGGCTTGCGTAACGTTATGCTGCTGAAATTTCATCTTGGTTGAACTTTCTCTTGTGGGAGTTGGGATACCTAGCTCGAGTAACGAGTGGTAGTTTAACCTTGCGAGGTGATTTGGGTGTTATCATTCTCTGGTATTGTGTGCGTGGCTCCTTTGCAGATCGGGGGGATCAGGGGGAAGAAGAGTACCCCTAACGTTGGCTGGGAGGTATTGATGATGTCTCATCGATCGACAAGTGGGATATAGACATAGTGAACGTGTGGGAGGGCATATTTGCCTTGTCATTGTCGGTAAATGTATGTATGTCAGATTTGTTACTTGTAATAAAATTTAATTTACACTTGTTTATTTTACTATATTTTGTTATCAATGTAATCCCCTTGCCACTTGATTCATCCTGTAAGAAAGCTTGCTATCCACAGTATATTTTATTTCTAAGTAACTGTCTAATTGTGCATGGATAGAATGAGCCCCAGACTCAAAACTTGCCTGTGCTTTTGTATCTCCTATCTACATTTTGTTTATTCCTTGATTATGTTTTATTTTTTTATTATTTTTTCCTCCATGGAGAAAGTTTGGATGCAGATTTGTGTTTTTTCTTCTGTTCCCTTATCCTTTAAGTTATTATTATGTGCCTGAACAGTCGGCCAAGAGCCAAATCGATTGTCTTTCACTTCGGTCTTAAAGATTTAGATTCAAATGCCCTGCTTTCCTATGCATGGATAATAATTGTAGAATCATTTCTCTTCCCAGTAAGGAATTCTCTCCTTGGTGTTTATTCCCTCTCTTTACCCAATGAACCATTTATTTTCTGGTTTTTTTTTACCTTGTGTTCTCAATCCTTTGTATCTCTGCGCCAGAACTCTTATTGAATAAACTTTCCCTTTCTTGCAACGCTATCCTATTATATGATTAATACCATCTCTTGTCACATCCTAGAAATTGAATCTTGTACCAATCTTGGGATTAGAGTCATCTCTCCAGACTTTTCTTGTACACTGTAGAAGAAACGTCTCCTCTTTCGTGCTTTACAATTAGAAGTAGTCCTTGCAATCTCTACCTTGCCAAGGAATTTTGAGAATATCATACAATACCACAGTGAGCTTGTAGGAAACCTCATAGTCAACGCGATAGACTTAGACAACCCAACTGCTTAACAATTTTCCTCTCTTAACGATTGCTCCTCAATATTTGCATATTTTATGTATAACGATTTGTTGTATAGCGATATGCTATATAACAATATGTTTTATAATAATATTGTCTCTATAATGATATTTTATGTACAACGATTTGTTGTATAATGATATGCATATTTTATGTATAATGATTTGTTGTATAACGATATGTTTTATAATGATATTTTCTATATAACGATATTTTTTGTATAACGATTTGTTATATACAATTGCTCCTCAACGTTATAATTTATGTATTTGATTGACATGCAAAGGATGAATTGAAACATCAATGTTTCTAAAGTATATTCGACATAGGCTGACTTCCCTTGAACAAAAACACGACATTAAATGTGACTTGGGAATCATTGACTATAAATTGGGATACGTTTGTCATAGAGAAGGCATTAACAAACGCTCCATATGACTGGAAGAATAACTAGCTGGAGGATATTATTCTCAAAATATTAGAGAAAAGGCCTCCTAAAGTCATACCAAACCCAAGTAATAAGGTAAAGACTCATAGGATTGTCTTATGTTCAAGGGAGACATAAGTAGCTTCCATATAAAAAACAAGACTCATTCCCATCCTTTTTTTGGTTCTTTTCATAATATAAATCCTGAAACTAATAAAATAACACTATGATACAGTGGAGGAAATGAATATCGTAGGAAACCAAACTAGTTCCAAGCGCAAGGAACAAACCTATGCTCAATGCAGGGAAATCATGTGCAAGATATTCACACCTAGGGGAAAGTTTCCTCTAGGGATACAGGTGTCAAGTCACAAAGGTTAGTATTGCAAGGCTAGTGAATTTTCAAGAATTCATAGATAATGGCTATATAACAACAATTTGAAGCCGATATTAAGCCCAAAACGTGTGAGCAGTCAATATGAAATGAAAATACAACTCAACACAACAAATGTTTTGGAAGCCCCGCAAGTAATTGACCAACAATAGATGAGAATAAGATATGATTATTCAACTCAAATTCATGACAGGACTAGATAGGGCTTTCGAGCCTACGAAAAAATTGTAGTATGGTTGCCAAAATGGCTAGTGAGGAGCTAACTAGGACAACCATGAAGAGGTAAGATCTACCACCTATAAAGGACACCTTTAGAACAACTTGAAGGTATATTGTCGAAAATAATGGGGTTGATGCTATGTAAAATATGTGATCGATAAATATAAATGCATAATGCAGGAAGAATTAAACCTACCCTATATTCCAATAAAGAACATGATACCTGCCGAAGAAGTTACAGAAACGCCACTATATATAAAAATATATGTGGATATATACTTCATAATTGAGACTGAGGATATATACTTCCTTAATGGGATACCTCTTCAGGTGACATAGTTAACTTAAATGGCAAAGCATCCATTGGTCTCACTTTCAATGAATACATTTCTTTTTATTTCTTGACTGAGACAAAGAAAGTTAGGAGCCAACTCCCAATAAAGTAGATTGAAAGCATAAGCCTCAAGATTATTGTGTTGACAAATTCCCATATTACAGAATCAACATCACTACATAAGGCTTCAAGAGTGATGATGTTCTATGAAAAATAATGCTTAAGGCCAATATTATATGATTGGAGTACCACACTGTTGATGTAGATGAAGGCCTAGTTAATAGGATACATGCAAGTCAAAATGAAGAACTTCGGATTTAGGAGCCTCTTGCGTTTCTTTTTCTTTGAGAGAGTACCGATGATGAGTCCTAATGTGGATATACATACAGATTATATGAGATGTGGCATGATGTACCGATGGACCGAGGTACTCCTGAGGCAGAGAGGGGGACAACTAGGAGATCCCTAGGATGATGCATTTTTCACTTGGTGGTCACGGCAAGTGGTTGTGACCGAGGATCATCCCTATGCAAGGATAGATTATTTCAATGACCCTAAGATTCCTATTCCTCCTAGCATTGTCTATGGGGATATCAACATAAGACTTTTATTTTTTTAAATTATTTTATTTTTATATTTTAATGATTTTAAAACATAAATGTTTTTGGTGAGGATCAAGATAATAACATGATTGTTTGATTATACAGATGTCGGAATGAGGAAACCTAAGGTATTTCCTCTCCATGGTCGATGTGGTATTGATGGAAAACCACATGGATATTCTAACCGAGTATTATATAATTCTATGATAATATGAAGAGATTGGTATGTTCAGTGCCATTGGTACAGATTGAAGATTTACCAGAGATGATGCAACGACAAGCAGTTGGGGTACCACAGACATGGGTCTTTTGGCATCTAGCCAATGTCGTGGTGTGTTATAAGTGGCATGATAAGGGAAAGGTATGACCCTTAGGACTATGATGATGATATCGTGTATATTTTGTATTATCGGTCCTTAGAGAAGGACAATCAAGGCTAGAAATACTTTTTTATAACATGATCCACATTTTTTATTGTGATGAAGATATATACACAGATGATATTTTTTCCTTAATGACATTATGCCTATGATTTTATTATATACATGTGCGATTTTTTCTTCTGATTTAATGTGAATGATATAATTTTCAATCTAACACATAATTAGAAAATGCATCACATAATGAATTGTAATTTATTGGAACATGAACATAAGTAATATAATCAAAACAATCCTCCAACAAACATACCCAAAGGAACAATAACATAGAATAGGGTTGTGAATACAATATTCATTGTTCAGTTGGGATACTTCCAACTGAGTGTCCAAAGAAACTGCTAAGGACCGAATGCAATGTGCAATGGAATCACGAAGTAGTTTGATAACAACACTATATTCAATGACATCATTGGAATATGGGTTAAGATAAGAACCTCCAGAAGCAACCAATTGAAACTATGAAAGAAACTAAGTGAAAATATAGAAGAAGAATAGAAGAGGTAATGAAAGAAACGAGAAAAGTAGAAATAAAGGGGAAGCACAAAAGGGGTTCAACAACTCGCTCCAGATGTGGGATGATAACCCCCTGTGGGTTTTCAAGAATACATAATCTCATGACCATATGTTTTATCCTTTGTGAAATGGAGTCGAGACATTCAGGATGTACAAAATAAAATGAAAAAAGTTATGTACAAAGAAAAGAGAATGTCTTAGGTGAAGAAACTTTTCAGGTGTTTCTTGTTGACAAAAAACATCAACATCTTTCCCTTCATATCTATAAGCATGTATGAATTAAAACCCAGAATTTTCTCAATGAGGTAAGGCCCAAGCCAGAGTGTCTCAAATTTTATATGCATTGATAGCTTTTATTTTTCTTTGTTCCAGAGTAACACCAATTCTCCCTTTTGAAATTTCTTGATTGTTTCACTTTCATCAAAGTATTTCTTAACATTTTATTGCCTCTGTGATATTTTATGCAAAGCTTCACTTCTTTCTTCTTCTAATTTCAACAATTGATTCACTCTCTTCTGCAAAGGGGGAATATCTTCAACATCTTCCATTCTTATTTCATAATTCAAGGCATTCAATTCAAGTTTGATTGTCATTTTCGATTCCTTTCCACAAACCAACATGTAAGGAGATATCCCATTGCTATCTTTCAGAATCATTCTACTTTCCCATAAAGCATCTGTCAACTTCAAATGCCAATTTTTCTGACTTCGATCGATATTTTTCTTTAGCATTTGAATCAACATCTTATTTGTAGATTTAGAAAGGCCATTCCCTTGTGGATAATAATTTTATGATTGTCCCATCACAATGCCATATTCCCCGCAAGATTTTGTGAACTGTGATCTAATGAAAATTGAGCCATTGTGTGTAATGAGTTTTTTTGGAACACCAAATCTTGACAAGATATTATGCTTGAGAGATTTAATCAATTATTCATATTCAACCATTTTTAACTCTATTTCTTCCTACCATTTCATGAAATATTTCGTAGAAGTAAGAATATATAGGTTCCCCTTACTTGATTTTGGATTTATTGGCCCAATGATGTCCAACCTCGATTGTGTGAATGGTTGTTCTACTAATACATGAATGGTTTTTCTGTTGATATGGGTTGCATGGGCATTGTAGACCTCTTCATATTTCATGAAAATTGTTGATAGGGGATGCATTTTCTCACCATCACATATGAATCCTTGAAAATTGATGGCCAATAATATCTAGATATTATTATTTTATGTGTTGTAGCAATAGGTGCACAATTTCCTCCACATATGCCTTCATGAAATTCTTGTATTAGTTCTTGGGCCTTACTTTCATCAAAACACCTCAATAACATGCCATCATAATTCCTTCTGGATAATATTTCATCAATAAACACATATTGGTTTGACTTCATATTTAAAGCCCTTCTTTCCTTTGGAGTCATACTAATGGGAAATTGTCCTGATTTTAAATAAAATACAATGTCTTTGTACCACTTTGTACTAGATATAGGATTTTCAATTGAAACCGAAATCACTCCATTCAAGGCATCACTATCCACAATAAGATTTCACAATCCTTTCCCTTTGACTACTTTCATAGGCTTGATTTCAATGTGATATTTTTGAATTTTTGCTTGCCAATTTTCCCATTTCCCTTATCCTAATTGCTAGTTCAAAATCATCTTGACTAGAGAGGATGGAACATATGCTATGACATGAGAATTTAAAATGTAAGTCAAAAAATGTGCTACTACGTTTACGAGAGAGAAGCCTCGCTTCTTCAATTCCAAGTATCTTAATTCATAGTCACAGAGGGTCTTACTCATAAATCTGATTGGTAACTCTTCACCCTTAGCATTTCTTTGAGCAAGGACTAATGCTACAACTCTTTCTGTGGAAAATGAATACATAATAAAGTATTTTTGAAAATCCATACTGATGAGCATCGATTTTGTAATAATTTCCTTTTTAATTTTATTAAAGGCCTCCTGTGTATCTAAAGTCCACTCGAACCTTTGATCTTTCTTTAAAAATAAATTAGTTTTCTTTACTATGATCACATAATCAGGAACAAATCTCTGCACAAAATTTATCTTTCCAAAAAATGACTAAAATCCTTTCTTAGAAGATGGAGGATTGAGTTCATTTATATCCTTCACCCTTTTTGGGTCAATACAAATTCCTTCTTTACAAACAATATTCCCTAACAACTTTCACTCAATTATAGAAAACAAAACTTTCTTTGGATTCAAATAAACCCCATGAAATATACATCTTTCAAACACTTGCCTCAGCTGATGAATATGTTCACTTGTATTTGAATGGATAGTTAGATTATCCTGGTAATCTGCCATGAATTTTCCTATCAAACCCTCAAATGCATGGTCCATATCCCTTTGGAAAGTGTCTCTAACATTTTTCAAACCAAATGGTATCCGAGAATACACATGTGTCTCCCATGGTGTTATGAAAGTCATCTTAGGGATGTCTTCCCCTGCAACTAAAACTTGGTTGTATCTAGAAAATTCGTCTAGCATGGACATACAAGCAGATTCAATGACTTGTTGAAGAAGGAATTCCATGTTAGGCAGAGGATAATTATTTTTTACACTTTATTTTTTTAAATCTCTAAAATCCATGCACATCTAAATCTCCCCAATATTTTTCCTCACAACCACTGGATTTGAAAGATAGTCAGAATGTTTGATGGGATATATTATTCCAACTTTCTTAAATTTTTCCAAGTCGATTTTCACCAATAGTTTTAACATGGGATTCATCATTCTTATTTTATTCTTAAAGGTATTTTCTCCTTATCTTAATGGAATATTATGATGAAATATTGATTTATCATAGGATTTTAGATTATCATAACTACAAGAAAAAACATCAAAAAATTCTTTGAAAAGGGAACTATATTGATCAAGTTCTTCAAATGTACAATCAACTCCCAAGTTTATGTACTTCAGGGAAATATCAGTCCCAATATTAACTTTCTTCGTTTCTTGCACTTTTCAGACTGATACTTGTTCAGTGAGACTTTTTTTATGATCATATCTTATGAAAAGAGATTAAGACTAGGCACAATTCTTTAGGACAAGAGAAATATTATTATCTTCATCGTCATTTTTATTTGCTAGGAAATATTTAAAGTTTTCATCATTTTCAAACACTTGAAGATAATCTTGGTTATCTGGGACTAAGGGTCGAAAAATTATTTTTACTTGGAAATATGTTTCACTCTGAATGTCATATGGGTTTGATAATGAAGCGGCCAGTGCTAAATAATATTCCTTCTTATTTTTATCCCTTGGAATGAAAGAAATATTGAAAGAACTATAGGCATGCATTAATTCATTCACTCTTTTGAAACATAATTTGAGCCTTTCCTTTTTAATTTTATACTTTTTAGTGACATGATTTATTACCAATTATGAATCCCAGTCCCAACCAAATGTTCAATATTCATCTCCAATGCCAGGATCATTCCTTGAATTAAGGCCTCATATTCTGCTTTATTATTTGTACAAGGGAATTCAAGTATGATGACATGTGAGTATACATTCTTCTCAGGGATTTTGAGTACAATCCCAACTCCACTCTTCGAGCTTGAACAAGATCCATCAAACGACATTCTACAATAGCCAGCAAAATAATTTTGTTCATTCTTAATATCCTCGAATTGCTCCATATAAACAATGCCATAGTTCCCAATACCAACATCTATATAATCTTCCATCAACTCATTATCCTTATTTTTGAAAGAAAACAATCTCCTAGATTCATGAGGAACCTTCATCACTTATCCATCTTTGTTAGGTAACATCATGTAACTTCCATCATTCATTATATAGCCACCAATCATGGAATACCAATCTCTTCCAAGGAAAACCTTGTATGCTGGATGTAGATCCACCACCACAATATTAAAACCTATAATGATATGAGGAGAGACGGTAATCGAGGCATATAAATCCTTATTTTCTCCATAATTTGTTACCTTCCTAGTATCAATTGCATAGATACTTTCACTTGTTTCACAGTACTTGGTGAATCTCATGCCAAGTGATTCCATGACCACCAAGGGCATGATGTTGTTTGTCGCACCTGAATCTACCAAACAATTTTTGAGAATGACATCATGATTTTCTATTGAAATGTAGAAAGGTGGAACTTTTCCTGTTAATTTCACCGTTGATGTTTTTCGACTGTGCTTCAGATTTGCAATTACTGCTTCAATTCTCCCAGTTGGTTCATCTAATAATTTTAGATTTTTTTCCCTTTGTTGAGGAATTTTAACTACTTTTGTCAAGGGAAAAGTAATTATTAACTTGATTACATCATCAAAAACATTATATATCATCTGAAAGGAATTTAGCATCATTTGTTGATGTTTTACTTTTGTGATAGTTGTTTTACTTTTATCACTTT
Source organism: Picea sitchensis (assembly GCA_010110895.2). NCBI lineage: Eukaryota > Viridiplantae > Streptophyta > Pinopsida > Pinales > Pinaceae > Picea > Picea sitchensis. The sequence continues at coordinate 32,111 of SNQJ01S0022015.1, read as the reverse complement.
CTTTTTCTTTATCTTTCTCATTATCTTTTTCAAAATTCTCCTTATTCTTAGCCTTATTTACATGTTCTCGTGTTTAGACAAGGTTTTCTTGCGAGAGAATATATTCTTCATATTCTTCAAATATATACATGGATGACTCACATCCATCCATCTATACAGATTGAAAGACTTATTCTGGAAAATAATCATTTTCTGGTTCGATCATTTGTTCACTTTATGTCTCATCAAGTATTACTACATTCTAAGTTGGTTGTTTGGGAACCCTTTGTATTTTTTTATTATTGAAATTTTCAAACCTCGTTCTTTGTTCTGGGAAAGGGTTCCTTATTTGTTCTAGGACCAACATCCTCAGATTAAGCATGTAATTATCATTCCTTCTTAACCTTGTTATTTTGTTTTGTATCTGTCTAATGGTTTTGTTCATCTGCACAATCTTGATTCTTTGTTTTGTCTCTTGGGCTGCAACCGGATCCATCTTCACATTTGGGATAGTTACTTTATATAATCCTCCACCGACTGCCTAATTTTCACCAAATCATGGCTTCTTCGCTTCATTATTTTTCGAACTGGATGCTTCTCGATCAATGATGTTCAAATTATCCATATTCCTTTATAATCTTCCAAGGATAGTGTCAGGGTCGACACCTGTTTTAATCATGATTTACTCCATTTCCATGCCTTTGATCACCACTTCTTCCAAGGTTTCAATTTTGGAAGCTCTAATATCAAACTTCACATTTAGTGGAATGACATTTTTATAGAAACCAAGTATCATTATATCATTAGGCCTTTTGTCTCCGGGGATCTTATTCAATGTTTTATTGAATCTGATATTGAAATCTCTTATCCTCTCATTTTTGTTTACACAGATTTGGGTGAATTTAATAAGAAGAGTATGATACGTGACTGGGGGAGAAAACATATTCAAGAACATTGTTTCAAGATCATCAAATGAGCCAATTGATCTTGTGGGAAATGATGTGTACCATTCATAATATTGGCCCAACAAATTTTGGAGAAATAACCTTAGCATCACATCATCATGTTCAACAAGATGGAAATAAAAAACATCTAGAAAAAACTCAACATGTATTTTAGCATCAATCGTTCCATCTCTGGAAAATGGCTTCAAAGTACCTATAGGAAGAATAGGGAGCTCATGTTGCTCACCTCGAAGGTAGAGGGGGGAGTCCCTTATCCTTCTTAGGGTTCTAAACCTCCGTCTTTCTCCATGTCTCCTTTCCTTTCGCCTTTCTTCTTCATTTATTTCTTCTCATCGTTCTTCATGTGGTTCCTCACATCTTTCTTCCATTTTAGTCATCTCTAGAAGTTTCTTCTTTTCTTCAAGAGTATGATTTTCATTTTCTGAGGTGTGTAGCTGCATGCTTTTGCTTCTAGTGATTGGTCCTTTGTATTCGCCCAGCTTAAATTCCCTCCTTGTATTTTCACTCTTCAAGCTTGTATTTCATTTATTTGGTCTTTCCTTTCGTCTCTTCTTTGTCTTTGGAGAATTTCTATTTCTTCTTCTTGAACTAGTGTTTCCAAAGACCTTTCTAGTTCTTCTCTAGTTTCATTTGTTGTTATTACAAGGTTATATAACTGATGTAGAATAATTCGTTGGTTATTCAATCCAATTTCTAACTAGGGTTGGTTAGCCTAAGGAAAAATCATAATTTCTTATGGTCTAAAACCAGATCTAGATCTTCAAGTTTTATCCCCATTATGGTTTCCAGAATTGTTGATGCTTAAATCCATGAGGACCAAAATGAAAACCTCACAAGAATATAAATCCTCCTGCGTTTTTAAAGAGGTGGTACTCCTCTTTGGCTTATGATATTCTTTGTAATTTCAGATCAACAATAATATAGGACCCTAATATAGTCCAATATTTAATTCTCAAGAAAAATAAAAATGATGAAAACTAAAAGAGTATTTATAAAGAGAAATTTTGAGAATTGGACCATGAATCTAACACATCACACATTCCAGAAAATAAATAAAATTTCCTCACATCCATCATAGTGGAAAGAAGGATTCTAATCACATTCAAAATAAAAGAAGATGGCCCATTCGCATAAGAGAAATTTTATAGAGTATTGCTTATATATCTCAAAATAATATTATGATAGACATATTTCAAATATTTTATACTTAAGACTCAGAGTTATAAAATATAGTCAAAATTGATCTCAAATTACTTCTCTTTGATTTCTCAAAAAAATAATAATGTATGTTACAGTGCATTGAAATCAGAGGCGTTTTTCCAAAGGACTCCGATTGGAGCTCCCGTAGACCATAAAGAAAACATATACAAGAAAGTAGGAAATAGAAAGAAGAACATGAGCGAATGTTGAACAACAAGATCTGGTAAGAAGACGAAAATAAATTTATTAGGATTCGGTTATACTTTTCTAGTTAAAGAAGAAGAATAAATGGATGAAAACTCATAAGGGAAGCAATATGTAATCAATATGGACTTAATATGATGGTATCTCTCCCTTCATTTGTTTTTTGTCATTTCTTTTTAACCCTTTCTTGTTGCATTTTGATTAGCAGTTGTAACTGTTTATGCTGGGATTTTAGAAATCTTGGCAATCGAGTTATTTAACCATTCTTGAATACAATCCCTTAACAAGGAAACAATTAGTTCTTGTTTTAATTTAATCTTAAACAACTCTTTTTCAATTTCTCTAAGACCAATAGATAAATTTTGCAATGTATTCTCAATATCCTCATTTTTATTTTTATACTCGACAAGCCAACTGTCAATATCATCATATGTGAATTCAATCGTAGTATCAAACTTTTTAGTTGAAGCCCTTTTCAGTTCTTCAACTTGTCCTTCGAAATGTTGTCGATTCAGGAGCATTGAATTTGAGAGATACTTAGGTTCGAGGACTTCAATAGTGGTGATCCAGATGGATCTCGATGGCCATCCACCTTTTCCAATGAATCACCATTTTGAGCCTATGGTTTTGATAAATCATAACATTCACCCTTTTGATGGGGAATGGAATGTAATGTCATCTTTATTTGTTAATTGCATACATAATCTAATGGTCTTATGTATATGCATACAACTTAGTGTTAATGCATTAGATCCCATAAGAACTCTACAGTTAAGCGTGCTCGGCCTAGAGTAGTACTAGGATGGGTGACTGCCCGAGAATTCTTAGTATTTTACATGCCTATGGCATTTTTTAAACTTATTCCAATTTATCCCACATGCATCATGGGAATTGTTCTCCTCTGACTCTCTCACATATATAGGTGAAGGAGGCCCTTTAAGCATGCAATGGAGTGTGATGTAAAGCTTCTTGTGAATGAAGTGTAGCCAACATCTCTTTCTCTTTAGAGATAAGCTACCCTATTTTTTTCGTTTGTGTTCTATTATCTTTTTCTATCTTATGCAGTAATAGAAGTTGGGTTTCACTGTATTTATGTGTTCTCTTCTATATTTTTGTGTATTTCATTGTTATATATCGGCTATATTTTTTCCTTCATGTCATTCTAAAAATAATCTAGATCAAGTGATTCGAACGATATATAAAGCAAGAATTTTTTAGTATGCTTCTCTCTTCCTTCTTGATAAATCTGTCAATTGAATTGACAATCCCTTTAATACGTTAATTATTTCAATCCACAAGGCTTTTAGTTGTTTGATGTAGGTCAGAGAACATAAGTTTTCTTGCTTTCTCGTATGCTCTGTCATTCCCGAAAACTTCATTTAAAACATCACAACTCCATTTATGTAAAACCCTTCATCATTTTTCAAATCTGAATTCAATAATTCCTTGGTCTTCTGAACACTCAAACCAAGAGAGGAAAAAAATCTGCCATATCCCACAACTCTAAAATAAATGAAATTATTTTCTTAATATTCTCTTCGACAAAATGTCGAATAGAAATAATTAGATTTGAGATTCCCTTGACTTTAGAACTTGATTTTGTGGTTTATTGAAAAAATATCTCAGGATCAATCATGGAAACAGGGGAGGCCAGAATTGGTGGAGGCATGAGAGTTTCTTTCAATTATTTATTTTTTTCTTTCAACTAAGAATTGTGTTCCTCCATGTTGGAAAGTGAAACATCCAGTGCATCTCCTGTAACTTTATGTATAGACAACAATCTATAAGGAAACATATTTCATTATCAATGGTGGACCGTAGCTTCCCACTTTTAGTCCTCACAATTCTTTCGAAAACCAATTTCTTAGATTCCTTGTCAAAAAAGGCGTTTTGTACAAGGAAATTCTCTACATCCAGGAAAGTGATATTTTCAATATCCATATCCAAGTCCATATTATCCAGTAAGAAATCATTTTCTGGTGCATGCGTTTTTTCTCCCTCTTTCTGTGAATTAGTTATTTTTCTTTTAATTTTTAACTTGTGGGGATTCTCCAAGCTCCCCTGAGGAGGGATTATTTCTTCATCATCCCATGAATTTTTATTCCATTTTTTTCTTTGTTGTGATGTCCCAGGCTGAGGATTTATCTTTGGTAGATCACTTCTTCAAGAAACAACTAGTGACTAAGCACTATTCTCATTTGAAGGATTACCTCTTTCTTTATGATGCTTAGTGGTAATTATGACAATTTCTATATCGCCTGAGTCTCTGTCAGCTTCTTGATTATTATAGTTATGGCTATTATTCTCCTCTTCTTCTCCTACAATTGAATTTATAAGTGAAGGACTAAGCTCGTTTGAAATCAAATGATTGTAGAAAATATGATTTGGGTCAAAACCCTTGATTTCCTCTTCATATCTCAAGTTGGAATGGTTGAAATAGGTGTCATACATGTCAATCTTGGAAATTCCTCTAAGAAGAATTTCACCGACTTTCCATGGAAGAGGTATGAATTGCTATTTCCTTTTTTCAGAAAATGTGTGAAACCAGAATTTATATTGTCTCGATATTTCAATAATGAACAACTTATCAGATATATAGTATGGCATAAATATGGGTTTTTCATTCACCAAATAATATTTTTTTGAATTGACACAAAATCATTGTATACCTCATAGAAATGATGGCTAACCCTCTGCCTCCATAAAGCTTTATACCACATAGTCACAGGGTCCACCTTTATTTTAACCCTTCTAGCAACATTTAAACCCTCAAACATATGGCAATATGTGATAGAAAATAAAAAATAAGATGACATATAAAACTTCTTCTCTGTTTTGAAGTTTGTCAACTATGCAGTCATCTCATTTAAAATAATATTCACCTAGTCAAATATTTTGTTTTCCTGAACTGTGAAATGAAGTATATATAATTCCAATCGAGGAATGGTTTCCGTAGAATATTGGCCAATAATTCAAGTGAATAATTAGATAATTTATTTATAATTATTTTTCAAATAACTTACTTGAATTCTAGATATATCCTCTGGCATTGATGCATGCAAATATTCTTGAAAAAGTTCTATTCCATTATTCTTTATTTTTAGAAAATTTCTAGCTTCCTCCCCTATGTAAACCATGTACAACTCCAATAATTTCAAAATCTCCCTAAATATTGAAGGAACCAGGGAAATAGGATAACTTCTCTACAATGCGATGACCCTTCTATTCTAGATAAACTTGTCGACACATGAAACGAGAATATCCTTGCATTAAAAGACTTATGGGACGCAACTTGCGAGAACTATCCCTAAAGTTAACACCTGGTTTTTTTATTTTCCAAGTAGACTTGAATAATACCAATATGATTTGGACCAATGATATTTCTAATCTTCTTTGATGAAGATGCTCAATATATCTCCATAGAATTGTTGTTTTCTCATGACAAATTTTGCAAAGCCGGCTAACATTTCTTGTGTTACTACTTTGCAAATTAAAATGATTATAGGTTAGATTTTCTTTCGATGGAGGAATTAACTCAAAATAAATGTGACTAGCCTCGATATAAACATCATTAATTAACAACCATTTCAAAAATGTATTTAGTACTTAATTCCATCAAGATAGCATTAAATTTGACTTCGAGAAATGTGAAGGAAGGGACACATGATGACAAAGAGTCTAAGTGAACGATCAAAATGGAAAGGCAAGTATGCAAGTCTGAAAGTCTGAATATATGAAATGGATAAGTGTTGAAATATGTTGGGTAGATTGTGCGGTGAGTGGAGTTATAACATGTAGTTCTACGAGTCTGAATTTCTGAAAATCCATGATGCAAAAATAAACTAAGTGTTGGGAAGACTGATATATAGGTAAAGAGAGCATAATACAAGTTTGAAAGTCTACAAACATAGTGAAAACGAATAAGTGTGATAATCATGTTACAACAAAGAAAGGGGAAAAGAGGGGAATATGAGAGATTGGGGAAGGGAAAATATAGAAGGGGAATAGAATAGGTAAGGAAAGAAATGGAAAAAATAGAAATAAAGGGGAAGCAAAAAAGCGGTTCAACAGTAGAGAATCAAAAAACTTCTCGTACCAATGTTAGAATCTTGGGACATTGAATGAGAACCAATAAATATGTTTTTCATGCTCATCGATGACATATCAAATTAAAAATCATTATTTATCGGCAATAATGACATGGCTACACTTGAAGGCTGAGTGGAACCAACAATCAGTGGAGCAGAGTTGTTGATTGATGTGGCTATGGTGGATTGAGTCACACTAGTCGTTTGGTTAGACACATTGAGAGGCAAGATTCCTCTGGTAACGATTGTCGACATGGGGGTTGCAAGGACTTTCGACCCAAAAACTTTTGGAGTGCCTTCCATTATGGCCCACCGAAGAGGGCGACTGTCAGTTAAGTTCAAACCGAGAACAAAATGCTGCAAAAATCGGAGTGTTATTTCTAGTTAACATAGGGTTGAATGGCTAAGAAAATTCCTCAACTCCATGATCTGATATAGTTACAACCTCTAGAGAATAAGTTTTAGCTTCTGCGGGTTCTGTGTCTATGGTCTCAATTGGACCATTCGGTACAAAAGTGTCAGTTTGATCAAGTCGACACCTCAAGGGAGGCCATGGATGATTTAGTTCTACTTCTTCAAGTGGAAGACCTTGAATTATCCTTGATCAACAAGGCATTGGATCAACCACTTTGAGTTATCCTCTCTAGGTGACTACCTACACATCTTCCTAAGCAATCTACGATCACAAAAAAAACCACTATAAAATCCACAAAAGAAACAAAATTCAAAAACAACCTTGCTAATATCTTGACTTATGTGGATTAGTTCATGAGATCACAATAGCAACAAATTAAGGAATGGACCTTTCGTATGAAGGAACAGGTTGATTAAGTCTCGTGAATCGAAAAATGCAGGAGTGAGAAGTAGTTACCTCGACCTTCGCTAACCATCTAGTGCAAGTACCGATGCTTTGCAGGGAACCCTCTAGCAATACTGAAAAGTGTGATACGAATTCCTCCCCATGTACCATGGGAAACCCCTCACAGTCACCTATAATATCCCTAGGAAAAGTAACTAAGGTCACAAACTAGCAGTCATCGTCCAAGGGGTACAATCGATAGTAAGGATCGAAGGTATGGGAACGGTAGTTGAGCCTAAATCCTCGAAAGCACTGTGTCTCATGGAGGTAAGGGCACTGGAAAAATCATGAATATGTTATCTTTTCACTACAATCAGGCAAGCTCCAGAGGAGCTATCCCCCTGCCTCTCGTTTACACGACCTTGTGTTAGATGAGCTTCCCAACTATACTTATATGAAATTGAGTTTTTCACACCCTATATCAAACTCCTAAGTTTGGTTTTTGGCCTTGGAGAAATTAAATATCCAACCTAAACCAAGGCCTTAGACTGTACTACTTTGTTTTCCCTAATAAAATGAAAATGTCTAATTGATTTTAGTTAACGTTCATTTTATAGGCTATTTTTTACTCAAAAAGGGTGACAAGTGAAACTAAATGGTGTTTTGATGAACTCAATAGAAAAAACACTTAAGAACAAAAATGCAACATGGAGTTATTCACTGAAAAAATGAGTATAAATAACGCTTCAAAATTAAACAAGAAAAATCTTTGTTTTGGGGGTATGCAAAGAATGATTTTTTTTTTAGATAAAATGAACTTACTAATGCAACTTTCAAATGAAATACAACTAATAATATTTGGAATTATTTTCGTCGAAGCTATAGAAACAAGATATGTTTTTCTTTAGAAAGTACAAGATTGAATTCAAGGAGAAAACATGTGTATCATTAACTTTTATTTTTCAGATGTAGATTTTCTTGGACACAGTGGTACGATATTGTCAGCGATGTCAACAGGGTGGAGAAGAATCCTGTATAAATCCAAATATCATAAGGAATAATTTTAATTGAAGCTCAAAAGAGATGACACATTTGAAATAACATAGGAGATAGAGTTCTGTGAGTGAAGAAATCCTTTTGTAAAGGATTGAATTACATGAGCCATTCTTTTTTATTTCGGTACAATTCAGGATCATTATATCGAGGTGAAGTCATAGGTTGGGAAGGATTAAATCTCAACCTTTGGATCTAAAGTAGGAGCTTCATATGGTTCCCCAACCGTCAGATCACACTAAAGGAAAGAAGGTGGTAAACTTCGACACTTACCACTACGACGAAATGGAGTCTAAAACATGTAAGTTTACCCAAATATCGAAGCCACGGAGTCTCGAAATCCCGTCAACCATTGATATGGAGTGAAAATATTCAAAAATATCTAAGGAAGAATGTGGTCAACTCTGGCCTTGACATACTCCGGTGAGAAACATCTCAGATGAACCAAGAACTCCCGAACCCCAAAGTCCTGGAATAAACAGAGGCCATAATATCAAGAAAATTGAAAATATATAGTGGTAGATCAATTTGGCACTTCGACAATAATCAAACGATGGTATAAAATTTTAAAAACTCCCGAAGCCATGAAGTAAGACATGTGGTAGAATAAAAATATGACACGTTTCCAAATCAGCTAGTGACAAGTGTCAAGGTATATTTGGCACATTAGGTATTCAAAATTCATGAATGAAGGTAACACGTGTCAACCACTCAGCTAGTGCCACATCAATAGTGACGTCAACAAGATACGTCACTATGGGAGTACATATTTCATGGATATCTAGTTTCTCCTACCAGCAACTACTCGAAGCATCGAAGGGAGAAGTCTCAAAGTGAACAATAACTTTCCATATCAAACGTGCAAATAAAACACGATCGTCAATATTGATAAGTGATTAAGCACTCGCTTGGCTTAGTGCTTAGTCACCGTCTATGGTCATATGGAATAAAGGTACTAAAAATGCATCTGTGTGGATTTTAACATATAGAGGACAAATATTTCCTCTGCCAGGAAGAAACTTTGAACCAGACATGATCTGGATTTTGTCTTGATTCATATTAAGTGATCAAATACATCCAATGCACTAGAAATATAATCGAAAAGATTAAATATGATCTATTGGAGAACTGGAGACATAGGAGAAGCTTAACAATAAAATAAGAAGGCATGGGATCGAGTTAAAAAAAATCGATCCATACCTGTGATTGATTTATGAAATTCCCTCTTACTAAATTGAAAAGCTTTCATGTTAATGTGTGAAATAATAATAGAGGGAGATATTAATTCTAAATTAAAAGACAATTTTTATTACTGTTAATTTAAATGAAGAGGTGCAATGGTCCAAACAAAGTGACACAATGCTTCAATTCCCACACCAATTGGAAGACTATATAGGTAAGAAAGAACGATGAAGAAGAAGCATTTATGCAGTCCAGATCAGAAGATCAAAGCAGAAGAAGACTCCAAGAAGAACAACCAATGATACTTATGCAATGAGGGTGGAAGGGAGGAGCACAAAAGGATTCATATACTTTACTAAGTAAAGTGTGAATTAAGGGAGTTGGTGCTTCCTAGGGTTGGTTCCCTAAATACAAGGGAGTTGTTTCTTCCTAAGGTTTGTTCCCTAAAGACAAGGGATTTGGTGCTTCTTGGGGCTTGTGCCCTAAAGAAAAGGGAGTTGGTTCTTCCTAGGGTTGGTTCCCTAAAATAATGGATTTGGTTATTCCTAGGGTTAGTGCCCTAAAGAAGGGAATTTGTGTCTCCTAGAGTTGGTTCTCTAAAAAGGATTCGTGTCCTTCACTATTCTTTATAAAACCTTGTAATTCATGTTAATTATATTTATATAATTTATTTTAAATACAAGTCTATTTTTTATCTATTGCGGCGATTAATAAAATAACAAAGTAATTGCTAATTATTTAAAAAGGGTAATATTGATTCAGCCCCCCTCTCAGTATTTCCATCAATTGGTATTAGAGAAAGTTCATTCAACAGTCTAATAACTAGAAAGCATATTTTGAAAATGGATCAACAAGATGGATTGTCTTCCAACAAAGCACCATTGTTTAATGGATGTGGCTATAATCTCTGGAAAATAAGAATGAAAAAATTCATGTTGGCTCTTGGTTTTGATGTTTTTCAATCTATAGTAGATGGTTACATTGCACCAACTACTCCACCCAAAAATACTGTAGGAAAGAAGGTGTGAAATGACAACTCAAGAGTAGTTAATGTCATTCTAGGAGGATTGACAAATTCCATATGTGTGAAGGTAATGCATTGTAATTAAACTAAGGAAATTTGGGACAAATTGAAGGTTATATATAAAGGAGATAGAAAAGTCAAGGAAGCCAAACTACAAACCTATAGAGATCAGTTTGAAAATTTGAAGATGAAAGAAGAAGAGAACATTGTTGAATACTTTCATAAGGTAGATGAGGTAGTTAACTCAATCAGAGTAGCAGGAGAAGAACTTATAGATGAACCTATTGTACAAAAGATATTAATCTCATTACCTATGAGATATTATGCCAAGATTTCCTATACTGAAGATAGACCAGAACTTGACAAGCTCACGGTAGATCAACTTCATGGAATTTTTACAGCATATGAGATGAGAACAGGGAACGAAAAACCATCAAAAGGAGAAACAACCTTTAAATCATCTAAAGAAAAGAAGAAACAGGTACATATGTATAATGAATATCAGTCAGACATGTCAGACTTAGAATATACCAACTTTATAAAGAAACTCCAAAAAGCATTTGGAAGATATAAAAGAAATTTACCCTTCAAATGTTTCAACTGTGGTAGAATCAGACACTTTGTTAACAAAATTACCTATCCCAAGTAGGAGGATAATGATGATGAAGAAGCCCACAACTAGAAAAATGAATGCAAGAAGAAATTTTATAAGAAAAAGAAAAACTTTTACTCCAAAGAAGACATTATCTCTTCATACATAAGTGAAGATGAATATTAAGAGATTATATTTATGGGAATAACAATCAAATTAATAATATAGATAATGAAGAAAACGTTGAAAGTTAAGGTGAATTAGATCTAGAAGCTGAATTGATTAGTTCTCTGGAGGAACTAAGAAAGTATAAAAATAAGAACAAGCTACTTAGGGAACAACTTCAAGAATTTTAAGAATCACATCAATCAAGAGAAACAGATGCATCAAGAATTTTCAAAGAATCAGATAAGATCATCAGTGATTTAAAGTCCCAACTCCTGGAAGCTAATCGAATTGAAGAAGTCATTTTAAAACAAATCAATGATAGAAAACAAATATGTGAGAAGCTATAAGTTGAGATTGGGTTGTTAAAAGGTGAACTTGAAAAAGAAAAGAAGGGATCAAAATTTGAAAATAATTCAAAGATATTGGATGAAATTCTCAGTAGTAAGATGTCACCAAATAACAAAATTGGTTTGGGATACACCCAAGACTCAACTTCTACATCACAAGGATCTGTCAAAAGATCAATCAGTTATGTATATGCTCTTAAAAACCCCTTAATAAGAAAATATAATAAGGCAAGGATGATTCTATTGGAGACTATCCCAAATAAATAGAAATCAGCGTCCCCTACTAAAGAAAAACATGACCAGAAGAATAAAATCACTAGAATAAATCCCTCTAATAGATATCAGTATATCTTCCTTGTATAGTGCTATTCCTGCAATAATTTTGGACACAAAGAAGTACATTGTAAATCCTATAGAAAGCACAATCCAAAAAATGTCCAAAGAAGTCGGAATTTCAATACAGATAAAAGAAACTATAATTTGTTCTCTCCATTACAAGATTACAATATGGAATGCCTCAAATGTAATAACTATGGACATTAATCCAATGAATGTACATTTTCAAAGTATGTCAAAGAGACAAATATTCCCAACAATAAAAAAATATGGAAGAAAAAGAAAGTAGAGAAAACATAGTGTAAAGTATCCCGGTATGCCAAAAAAAAAGGATGTTAGTGGTATATAGACAGTGGATGTTATAAACACATGACTAGAGATCAAAGAAAATTTCACAAGTTAAAAAATAAAGAAAAGGAAAATCACCTTTGGAGATAATGTGTCAGCCAAGATACTTGGAAATGACATTGTTAGCCCGGGGAATAACAAGGCCAAAGAAGAAAATGTACTTTCAGTAAGAAATATTAAGCCTAATATCCTAAGTGTAAGTCAAACATGTGATCAAGGTCACACACTTACCTTTTATTCTCAAAATTGTGAGATGAGAAGAGAAGATATAGGGAAGCTAGTGGCAATTGCACCAACAACATCTAGCAATGTGTACATCCTTGACATGGAAGGACAAGAAAAATATTTTGTAGGTTAAGAAGATGAAAGTTGGCTATGGAATAGAAGGTTGGGACATATAATATTTGAAAACTTAATCAAAGTCAATAAGAATGAGGATGTAATGGATCTACCAAATATTATAAATCCTTTAAATCATATTTGTAAACATTTTCAAAGAGGGAAGCAAACAAGAGTTAGGTTCAAAACAAAAGAGAATTCCAAACAAAACCATTAGAACTTATTCACACAGATCCATGTGGACCTACCAGAACTAAAATTACTTATGGTGAACATTATTTTATGTTGATCATTGATGATTACACAAGATTGACCTGGGTATACTTTCTAAAAGAAAAATTAGAATCCTTTGAGAAGTTTAAAACATACAAAGCCCTTGTAGAGAATAAAATAGATCGAAAAATTAAATATTTGAGATCGAAAAATGGAGGATAATTCACCTCTAAAGAGTTCATTCAATTCTGTGAAAATCATGGTATCAAAAGATAGTTTTCATCTCCTAGGATTCCTCAACAGAATGGAGTGGTAGAAAGAAAAAACAGAACAGTTCAAGAAGCTGCAAGAACCATGCTAAATGAATCCAAGCTTCCAACCAAATTCTGGAGGGATGCAATCTACACATCAGTCCATATACTTAATCAAACTTAGTTGAGACCCAACCATGACAAAACTCCTTATGAACTATGGTTTGGCAGGCCAACATCTGTAAAACACTTTAGAATTTTTGGAAGTAAATGTTACATTAAGAATGATGAGGATAATTTAGGGAAATTTGATCCAATATATGATGAAGGCATATTTTTAGGGTATTCACCTAATAAGAAAGAATACATATGTTATAATATTAGACTACTAAAGATAGTGGAAAGTGAAAATGTAAAGATAGATGATTTAAAACTAAAGAAGACCATATCCCAAGACATCAAAAATTGATAAAAAATCTTAGCAAGAAGATGATGATGTAGACTCTCAACAAGAATATGATGATAATGAAATAGAGGAAAATGAACCATATACTGATGAAGAATAAAATGAAGAAATACCCTTGCCAAAATCTCCATCAAAAAGAGTTCAAAAGAATCATCATGAAAGTCATATTATTGGAGATAAAAATGCAAGAGTGGAAACAAGAAGGAAACTCACATTTGACTCAGAACAAGCAATGTTATCCCTGATAGAACCTAATTCATTTAAAGAATCCAACAAAATTAAATATTGGATAAAATAAGTGGATGAAGAACTAGACCAAATAGAGAAAAACCAGACTTGGGAATTAGATCCAAGACCCAAGGAAAATAATGTGGTAGGAAACAAGTGGATATTGAAGAACAAACTAAATGAAAATGGGGACATTATAAAGAACAAGGACAAATTAGTTTGAAAAGGATATTCCCAAGTAGAAGGTATTGATTTTGAAGATGCTTTTGCTCCAGTAGTAGGACTTGAGACCATTAGAATGTTCCTAGAATTTGCATGCTTCAGGAATATCAAAATCTATTAGATGGACGTCAAGTCAACATTATTTAATGGAACACTAGAAGAATAAGTCTATGTTGAGAAACCATAAGGATTCATGTTAACAGAAAATCAGAATTATGTGTGCAAGCTAAAAAAGGCTCTATATGGTCTTAAACAAGCCCCTAGAGTATGGTTCTCAAGGCTTGATCAGTACCTGCAAAAACAAGGATATACGAGATGGACTACTGACAACAACTTATACATCAAAATTGAGGATCAAAACATGATTGTTGTGGTGGTATATGTAGATCACATCATATTTGGAAGTAATCTTACTATACTAAGAAGAAAGTTTGCAACCAAAATGCAAGAAGAGTTTGAAATGTCTATGTTGGGAGAACTATCCTTCTTCTTAGGTTTACAAGTAAATCAAACAAAAAAAGGAATATTTGTTTCCCAAGAAAAATATATCAAGGAAATACTAAAGAAATTCCAAATGGAAGAAAATAAACCTATGAGTACTCCCATGGTCACTAGATGTAAACTAATCCTAGAATATGACACACCAAAAGTGGACCAAACGATGTACATATCAATGGTTGGAAGTCTGCTCTATTCAACAACAACTAGACCTGACATCATGCAAGATGTAGGACTCATGGGGAGATTTCAATATGCACCTAAAGAAACTCACTTAAAACAAGTAAAGAGAATATTTAGATATCTTCAAAGCACTTTATAACTTGGATTATGGTATCCAAAAGATAAATACTTCAATCTAACTGTATACACTGATGTAGATTGGGTCGGTAGTATAGATGATAGGAAAAACACCAGTGGAGGAGAATGTTTCTTACCAAAATGTCTGGTAGCATGGCTAAGTAAGAAACAAACATCCACATCATTATCTACAACATAGGAAAAATACATTGTTGTTGCATCCTACTGCACACAAGTTCTTTGGATGAAGCAAACATTAGAAGATTTACAAATAAGATATGATAATCCTATTACTATTAATTGTGATAACACTAGTGCCATAAGTATATATAAAAATCCAATAATTCATTCTAAGACAAAACAAATCCCAATTAAATACCATTTCCTAAGAGATCAAGTTATCCAAAAAGTGGTTAAAATAGTGTATGTGGACACCAAAGAACAAATTGTAG
Organism: Picea sitchensis; assembly: GCA_010110895.2. Classification (NCBI taxonomy): domain Eukaryota; kingdom Viridiplantae; phylum Streptophyta; class Pinopsida; order Pinales; family Pinaceae; genus Picea; species Picea sitchensis. The sequence continues at coordinate 16,857 of SNQJ01S0022015.1, read as the reverse complement.
ACATATTCACAAAACCTTTTCCTAGGAGTACTTTTGAAAATATTTGATAGAAATTGGGAGTAATTCACAAACCTCATTAAAACCATAAAAGTCGTATCATAAGAAAAGGGGCACATTGTCAGCGGGAGCGAAGAAAGATCCCCTTTGTCATTGCTGTGAAAGGGAGATGAAATTGACAAGAAACAAAAATAAAAATATTTCAAAGAAAAGGTTTTCATCAATGCCAAAGGGGGGGAATGTTGGACAAAGTGGTACAATATTCTCATTGATGTGAACAAGGTGCAGAAGAATCCAGTGTAAATAAAAATCTCATAAGGAAGAACATTAATCAAAGCCTGGAAGAGATGACGCATTTGAAATAACATAGGAGACAAAGTTTTTTGAGTGAAGAAACCCTTTTGTAAAGGATCGAGTTACAGGAACTGTTCATTTTGATTTTGGGACAATTCAGGATCGTTAGATTGAGGTGAAGTTAGAGGTTGGGAAGGATTAAATATCAACCGTCAGATCTAAATAAGGAGCTTTAGATGGTTCCCCAATAGTTATATCACACTAAATGAAAGAAGGTGGTTAACTACAACGTTGGCCACTCCAACAAAGAGGAGTCTAAAACAGGTAAGTTTACCCGAAGGCTGAAGCCCCCAAGTCACGAACTCCCATAAACCGTTGATCCAAATTGAAAATATTGAAACCATCAAATAACACTAAAGTAAATAAGGTGGTAAACTTCGGCGTTGAGCACTCCAATGAAAGGGAGTCTAAAAAAGGTAATTTTTCCTAAAGACCGAATCCCTGAAGTCACAAAATCCCTTCAATCGTTGATATGGGGTGAAAATATTCAAAATGCTCTAAGGAAGAAGGTGGTCAAATTCAGCCTTGACCTAATCTAACGTTAAACAAATTAGATGAACCAAGAACTCCCGAACCCCGGAGTTCCATAATAAATAGAGGCCATCGGATCAAGAGAGTTGAAAATCTATGGTGGTAGATCAATTTGACACTTCGAAAATAATCGAAGGATGGTATAAATTTCCAAAACTCCCGAATCCATGAAGTAAGACATGTGGCAGAAAACAAATATGACACAAGGCCCAATCCGCTAATGACAAGTGTCAAAGTATAGTTGGAACATCAGTTATACGAAATTCACGAATCAAGGTGACACGTGGCAACTGCTCAACTATTTCCACATCAACAGTGACGTCAACAAGCTACATCACTTCGGGAGTACATCCTTCGGGGATATCCAATTTCTCCTACCAGCATCTTCACAAAACACTGAAGGGCTAAGTCCCGAAGTGAACAAGAACCATCCATCTCAAATGTACAAATAATATGCGACCGTCATTCTTGATAAGTGATTAAGAACTCGTCTGGCTTAGCGCTTAGTCACCATCTATGGTCATATAGAATAGAGGTCCTGAAAAATATGTCTGTGTGAATTTTAACATACAAAGGATGGATTTTTCCTCTGTTAGGAAGAAACTTTGAATCTGACAGGATCTGGATTCTTTCCTTATTGATATTAAGTGATCAAATAAATCCAATGCACTGGAAAGATAATCAAAAATATTAAATATGATCTATTGAAGAATAGGACACACAACAAAATCTTAAGAATAAAATAAGAATGCATGGGATTGAGTTAAAATAAATCGATCCATACCTGTGATCAATTTATGAAATTCCCTCTTACTAAATTGAAAAGCTTTCACATTAATGTGTGAAATAATAATAGCAGGTGATATTAATTCTAAATTAAAATACAAATGTTATTATTGTTAATTTAAATGAAGAGATGCAATGGTCCAGACAAAATGACAGAATGATTCAACGCTCACACCAGTTGGAAGAATATATAGGAAAGAAAGAACGATGAAGAAGAAGCGTCTCTGCAGTCCAGATTAGAAGATCAAAGAAGAAGCAAAGTCCAAGAAGAAGAACCAATGATACATATGCAGTGAAGGTGGAAGGGAGGAGTATAGAAGGATTCATATCCTTTACTAAGTAAAGTGTGAATTAAGGGAGTTGGTGCCCTAAAGACAAGGGAGTTAGTGCTTCCTAGGGTTGGTGCCCTAAAGACAAGGGATTTAGTTCTTCCTAGGGTTGGTGCCCTAAAACAAGGGAGTTGGTGCCTCCTAGGGTTGGGGGCATAAATAAGGGGATTTGTGTCTCCTAGAGTTGGTTCTCTATAAAGGATTGGTGTCCTTCACTATTCTTTATAAAACCTTGTAATTCCTGTTAATTATATTTATATAATTGATTTTAAATACAATTCCATTTTTTTTATCTATTGTGGCGATTAATAAAATTGCAAAGTAATTACTAATTTTTTAAAAAGGGTATGTCGATTCTGATGGCTGTGGGGTAGAAAGGGTAAGGAGGAAAGTTCAGAATCACACACACTAGTATTTCCAATAGATGAAAAGGGTAAGGAGGAAAGTTCAGAATCACACACACTCTTACACTTTTATTTTATGCAAATCAAGAAAATAAGAAATCAAAGGGAAAGAAAGACCAGAAATAGATGACTACATACCCTATAACAAACTGCAAGAATATAAAATATAGTGTAACCTAGACCCAACGAATATTTATGAAATCCTTAAACCATTAAAATCCAAAAAACAACCCTAATTAAAAAAGAAATTTGAAAAAAAAATGGACTTTTCTTGATCTTTAAAACAAAGAAAACTAATGTTGAAACCAAATAACCACTCTAAAGACATAGCAAGGCCCATGAAGATCCCTTAGTGTTACAACCCCAACCTCCATTGGTCTAGAAAAATCCAAAAAAACCCAACTTAGTACATGTACGTCACAGTACATGACTGTATAATTAAAAAGAGGCGTATGTACACGACTCTATTGAAGGAAAGTTGCATATGTACGTGATTGTACTAAAATAAAAGTGTGTGAAACCTATAAAATCCTCTCAAACTCAATGAGAAATTTATGGAAGGCATAAAAAAGGATTGTTGAAGTTTAGAGAAGGATAAAGAAAGGCTTAAAACACAGAAAGAGCTTCAAAAGAAGTGAAAAAAATAAGGCACCCCTAATGACCCAAAAAAGGGAGAATCTCAAATGGAGTCATCGATTATGTTATGGAAAACTAAGTTATATGGGTATGGGTTAGGGCCACAACATAGAAGTTCCCTAAAATACCACTCTTAGACTCTCCTTTTGCAAGTACAGAAGACACTAAATAAGTCACAAAAAAAAGTACAAGGCTAGACATGACTAGCACAAAACAGAGAAACCATTTAAAGTGGGAGATAGAGTATGGTTATAGCTGAATATGGAAAGGATACAAGGTCTCGATAAGAAGATAAAGTCTCTATTGTATAGTCCTTTTGAGGTATTGTAAAAGGTGGGAGATAACGCCTACAGACTTATTATACCCCGATACATGTGCATTTACTCAATAGTGAAAGTAGATATTCTTAAAATCTATGAGCCTTCCATGTTGGATCAAGAGGAGGAGAAGATCCTACCTTCCATAGAGGAATTAGAACCATATTATCAAGTAGAGTGATCCAGGCGTAAATTCCTGTCCACCCACATATTCCACTCACCACTCAAGACAAGGGTTTCTACTTTCGATGTCGTTTTGAGGCCCTAAACAACATTTTTTGGACCTGCCACAATTACACTATAGGATTTAAATAAATTGCGATGACAAAATGTGTATTCCTTGTATAGACCTTTCCAACAAGCTATCTTGCGCTCCAAATGAATATTGTATGCAAAAGTTACGCCCTTGGGAATTTGATGTACCAACTACTCCCATCGGGTCCGCAAACCTTTTGGCGTTTCATCTTCCATAGTTAGGGTTTTGTATTTTATCTATGTTAAAAAGGGCTCTAGAGCCTCATTGTAAACATCATCATCTTCTTGTGAATGAGCATAGCCATCACATCGCTTCTCAGAGATAACCTGCCACCATTCTAGCGAGTCATTCATTCTGTAATTTTACAGTTTGTGTAGATTCTCTCATTAATAAAAATTGTGCATTAATGTATCTCTATGTTTATTGCAATATCTTTTTATATTTTATTGTTATATTTCCACCTTTATTTCGTTCTCAAAATAATCCAGATCAGTGGTATCAAAGAAGGCTACTGCTTTGTGTTTCTTTGTGCATGTCCCCGACGAGGTTAGGGTATAGAGAGTTGGGTCTCGAGCTATTTTCTCTTGAGTAAAACCACTCTCACTAGCCCAAGATTCCTCCCATGGTGGAAGAGAAGATAGATGCGCTAGTAGAATATCCCATTAAGTTGTTGCTCATGGAAGCCCTCATGCAACATAGGAATGAGATGTTGGAGAATTTTTCCCAAATCCTTCAACAACCGTCGACAATAATAGGTGTGTATTTGTTAATAAGTTTCTTTAGAGATGCTTCCCCATTCAAGGTATAAGTTACTTTTGATATTCTCGTATTTGAAGGTCATATTGATGCGAATTCTTTCGAAAAATGGTTAAATTTGCTAAAAGTTTATTTCCCTGTTCACAATTTTTACAGCAAAGAAAATATCATCTTTGCACTCCTTAAGGATCTTTCCCATGTCAAATATTGGTGGGAAACTTACTAGGAACAAAACTCCATAGAGGAGTCTTGAATATTTGGGACCGAGCACACTTGGGATTTTTTTATGGATGCGTTCAAGGAGCAATATTACCCTATGGGACACTATGATGACCAATACATGAGATGGACCATGCTGCATCAAGAGAGGGGCCAAACATTGTTGAAGTTTACAAATACCTTCCATACCTTGCACACCAAGATGGGTATCAAAGAATTCGAGCAACATATGGTTCTAAAATATCACGGGGCTCTACACAGGTACATCCAAACCAAAATGGAGTTTCTAGACATCTCATCACTAGGGGCAACTTATCGATATGCTATCAAAATCGAGCATAAATTTAAGTACTAGAACAAGCGAGAATTTGGGTCTGCAAATACGCAACAACCAAAGTATGGTAAAGGAAACCCTAATCCACACAATAGCCAACCTCAATACAACCAGTCCAAGCCGTGGGAAAAGAAGAGCAATGGGAAGACGAACAAGGACACTGAGAAGTGGTGTGACTTCCACAAAATCCCTTGGAATTACACCGATGAATGCCACTTGAAACAACCATTGGTAGCCAAGCTCAAAGAAATAGAACTAAGCCCCGAATTAGAATCTGATTTAGAAAATAATAAAATGAAATAGATAATTGATGCAGAACCCATTTTTATTGTCGTGGTCGCAACAACCCAACCAAATGAACCAAAGGATCCTGAGGAGGGCGGGTGTATTTTCCATTCACAAATATGGGTGAAGGGCACCCTGCTACATTTTATTGTTGATAGCGGAAGCAAGAAGAAATACATATCAGTAGATTTCTTCAAGCAGTTGTATTTTTCAACAACAACACACTTACAACCATACAACATCAGATGGATTCACCATCGACAAGATCTTCATGTCATCTAATAGTGTCTCTTGTCATACTACATGAAGCCCTTCAAGGATGAGGTACCATGTGATGTTTCCCACTGGAATTCTATGATTTTCTATTAGTCCAACCATTTATGTAGAGGTGTCATGTTGTTTATGTGTCTCGACCCTGTAGCATCATTTTGACTCTAGGGGGTTAGGCCTACACGATACCAGAGGTAGTTTTTACTATTGTCTCGAAAAAACAATGTCGCAAAGTAATCTCTCATACTACAAAGTTTAGCCTCTTCAAAATTTGGTCAGAAGAGAAGGACATTGCAACCACTATAGCCTCATCCTAAGACCCTTCTATCTAGAAAAAGTAGATCAACAAGAACAGGGGTGCCTCAACACTGCCCACTCAAACCAAGTTATGATAAATCTCTTCATGTTCTTCATGTCGCATCTTCATGGAAATAGTCCTCCCACTCTCAAGCAGATCATGCAATTAGATTGGTTAAACGAATCCAACCTCTCCAACAATAGGTTCATAACAACCTTTAACAAGGATAATCATGACAAATTCTTCATCATGGAAAGCAACTCACCAAGGTTCAAATTAAATAAAATCTTCCCAAGGGACTTGATGTAATGGAGACCATTTCTTTCTAAGGGAGGAAGAATTATCCAAGCGAAAATTTGTGGCAACCCACTTATTCCACTCTCTCAAAACAGGGCTTTCCACTCTGGTAGTTTTTCTACATCTTTTCAGGTCCTAAACTTCCAGTGTCATTTTGAGGCCCTAAACAATGTTTTTTGGGCCTGTCACAGTCACACTATAGGAATTAACTAGAGTGGGACAAAAAAATGTTTATTCCTTGGATAAACCTTTCCAACAACCTATTGTGCACTCCAAACATAGATCGTATGAAAAATTTACGCCCTTGGGAATTTGATGTACCAACTACCCCCATTGATGCCCACAAACTTTTTGGCATTTCATCTTCCGGGGTTAGGATTTTCGATTTTCTTTATGTTAAAAATGCCTCTAGAGAATCATTGTAAACATCATTGTATTATTGCAAATGAGCGTAGCCATCACATCTCTTCCCAGAGATAAGTTGTCATCATTCTAGCAAGTCATTCACTCTTTAATTTTACAATTTGTGTACATTCTCTCATTAATAAAAAAAATGTGCATTATTGTATCTCTTTGTTTATTGCAATATCTCTGTATATTTCATTATTATATCTCCACCTTCATTTTGTTCTCAAAACAATACAGATCACATATTTGGTAGAGAACACTGATTTTTAGAAGCGGTCCAGAACTACTCGACATGGACATCATGACCTTTGGCAGATTGGGTTGAAAGGAAAACTTCTAGGCAAAACAAAGTAGTACTCCAGGGAGAAGGTAGAGGAAAAATGTCCTCACCTCATTCAATAAATATTTTTGGGACCAAAAGTCTCCCTAAATGGGGAGGTATAATCCATATTAGATCATTATATTGTTTGTCATCCATCTTGATCCTTTCAAAATAGAAAAAATGGAGGAATAAGCTTGCAGGGCCATTTTAGTGGCAGGTCCCAGTTTGAAAAATTGGGGTTGAGAACCTTCCAGGGCCATTTTTAGGCATCAAACGATATTTTTGGGGTTAAAATTTCCAAGCATAGTGCGGACCATGTGACGATATTTTTCACATCGAGACCTTTCCAACAGTGCAAAAATTGTGTCAATCAAAGCGCGTATGCAAAAGTTATGGATCCCTCAAGTTGACCTACCGTGTGGACCACCATAGTATGAGATGATTCCATGTCATCCCCCGTGACTCACGCATATGGGGCTAGCCACATATGTAATTTCAATAATATTCTAGAAGGTTCAAAACCCTATCACATTTGAGGGTTGAGGAAGTCAAAAACCTACCCCTAGATGGGTATCGGGATATGTTCAATATTGGGCCATTAGGAGGAGAAGGGGTTCCATTATTTTTCATTGTATATTGTTCAATAGTTGAGAAAAAAATATAAGAGTGATATTATGTGAGTATAATAGAGGAGATATTCTATAGCAACCATACAGGCCACAAGTCAAAGGAAACTTCAGAGAGTGTATCTTTCTTTGTACTTGCATCATTTCTATAATAGAGAAAAGAGAGCAGAGCAACCTCATTTGCTAGTTGGGTTTTGTCACATATTGGGTTTGTCAAATAATATCTTGTGCTTATTTGTGGATGGTGTGATTGTATTTTTTTTCTATCTATTTTTTGTTTTTTTATCAATTTCATGGATAAGCAGAAAATCAGTAAAGATTTCAGTAATTTATTGGATCTATTGTGACGAGCTGATCGAGTGGAATATCCATGGAATTTTATAGATCAAATAATAATAACATGATGATGATGATGATGGTGATGGTGATGATGATTAATGTCCATCGGGACTAGAAATGGTATATCCAACCTTAAGAAAGGTAACAAATTACTTATATTTCTTTAGAATTTCATTTCTATGCTAGAAAAAATTGAGAGAAGCATTCCAGGATCACCATAGTTTTGATGAATTAGGAGGTTAGGAAGGTCACTATTGTGACTAATATTTTGAAATTGTGATCTAATTTGGGTATACACAAGGAACTAATTTACACTTATTTTCAAGCCCATAATAATCTTTCCACCCTCCATTTATCCTTTTATCAACACCATAGTTCTAATTGAGCTTGTGATGAATATTGATTCCAAGATATTTGTATGAAGGCGCTTCCTTCAAGCTATTGTTTTCATATACAAAAGTGTCATAGGTGATATTTTTATATATGATTATCATAGCCTTTTTTTGTTAGTGTTCATAGTCATATGCATACTACAACATAAATCCATGAGGATTCTTAAATATTTATTGAGGTCATAGGTATTCCTTTCCATAAGAACCATATCATTAACATAAAGAATAAGTATGATGACTATGCCAATGAGAGTCGGTCTAGTACAACCAACATCTTCCAACCAATATTCTAATTTATCAATGTATATGTCAAAGAGGGTAGGGGACATAGGGCAACCTTGCTTGAATCCTATATTATAATTAATTTCTTCTGACCATCTTTCAATGTTCCTAAAACTGGCAATAACACTCTCATATAGACTTACTACAACTCTCATCTCGGAGGGAACTTTTATCTCTTCTAACCTATTCCAAAGGTTAGTCCTAGGCATTGTGTCAAAATATTTTCTAAAATCAATGAAAAAACAAAGGGGATTGGTTTTATTATTATGACACTCCTTCACAATGATCCTAAGCATAATAATATGGTCCATAGTTTAATGATAGCTTCTAAAGTTGGCTTGGCCTTTAGCTCTTTTTCTATGGCTTTCAAGCCATAGGTTGATCTTATTTTCCAAAATACTTTTGTATAGTTTGGCTAAGATGCGGCTAGTCATAACGGTCCTATGATTAGAGGGATTACTTTTATCCCCACTTATAAAGACAAGAAAAATTAGACTCTGAGTCCATGGTTTAGGCAATCCCTTCTTGACGGATAAATTAAAGAGCTTATGTATGTGAGGGATGAGGATAGGCCCTCTAATTTTTAATATTTCAACTTGGCATCCTTCAATGTCCTTAGCATTCCCTTTTGCAATCCATTTAAGCCCAAAATTATGTCTTCTATAGAAAACACTTCATCCTCTATATAAACGTTTGAAATGTTGTCCACAACAAAAGGGATTTCATAAAGGTTTTTGAAGTAGGAATTCATGTTATCTTTTATGGATGTGAAGTTTGGGGATGCAATATCTCTCAACAATCCTAGATAAAGATAGAACATATCTAAAATAATTTTATAACTTATAATCTAAAAATTAAAGGTAATACACCCTATCCTATCCTCCTCATAGAGGTGATCTTTACCCCCATTCAAAGAACAACTATAATTAGGTACTTAATATTCAAGAACAAGATAAACAACAAGGATAACAAGATGCTTCCGAAAATTACTTCAGAATCTAGCCAAAATCACCAATTGCTCAAGCGGGGATGACATAATGATTCATTCTCTTGGCTAGATCATTGGGGAATAAAAGAAGAAGTTATTCTATAGAATATCGATGATATTAAAAGTATTGTTCAAGCTAAATTTAAGGAGAATCTATGGTGCGTTAAAGAATTAGAGGATAAAAGAAAACTATATATTATAAGGAGGTGATTAACCCTAATCTTGAACATGAAAAGTATCTCTCTGTTTGAAAAAACATTAAATGAGAATCAATATTGCTAAAATTAGAACTGATTCTCATGAGCTAAATAGTGAGGCTGGGTGTTGGACAATCCTCAAAACACCTTGGCATGAAAGAATGCCACCTTTGTGACACCATGAATGTTGAATATGAAAAACACTTTCTCTTAGAGTGCCCTCTTTCTCAATTATACTCACCTTCCTAACATTCTAAGTCATCAAAACTATAGTGATTTTGGAATGCTTCTCCTAATGCTTTTTGAGTATATAAATAACATTATAAAGAAATCTAAATAATCTATTACCTTTTTTAAGATCTTACAGACCAATTTTGACTTTAGTGGATGTTAATCATCATTATTTTCTTCAGTTTTATAAGTAAAAAAAATTCTACATAATCTCTTAGCATTCTTTCTATTTATGTAATATCTTCTTTTAATTACATCAATATATATATTATAATAAAATATATTAATTTCTCTTGTACTTTATATACTATGTTAACTATTATAATATTTTTGTGATATTATATAATTATATAAACTAATTTTTTTATGTGACCTTGGAATCAACAATTAGTCAAACAAGTGGTGGTGTGTTATCAGACTGCTACAACTGATTATGCACAGTAATTAATATTATTCATATAATTATTACTTATTACGAATGAGGATACAAATATACGCTATATGAGTTGTCCCATAAGTTGTGGATGCTAATAATAGTGAAAGTGACGTATGGACAATTTAATCAATCAACGTCGACTACGAGATAGCGATATAGATATAAACTTCTAGAACGATAGTGATGTAGATAGAAACTTCATCGTTGCCAGGCTGGAATATGTATCTAGAACCAAAACGAGATGTGCAATCCAATCTTCCACGGAATCTTTGTCAGGTAGTCCTTCGCTGCTTCTACCAATGTAAATTTCATATTTGCTTTCCATTTCATTTGCAATTTTGGACTTCGTAAATTTTTTACAGAGAAAACAGCTAGACGTTGGCCGGGAATATATCAAACGCACACATTTGCAAATTTTTTCCTTTTATTATATTGTGTCACATGGATTGTTTACATGTGTTTTTTCTTTTATGTTCCAGATATACTGGAGAATCTCCTTCAAAGCTTCCTCCCGTGGACATAATTATCACCACAGCAGATCCTTTGAAGGGGCTGGCCATTATCACTGCTTTCAGTGCTTCCAATCGATTATTCAGTCCAAAAATTGGCATGCTATATTTCAGATGAGAGTGCTTCTCCCATCACGTTCTAGTTCTTTCAGTACTTCCAATAGATTATCTAGTCCAAAAATTGGCATGTTACCGTGCTTCTTCCATCACTTTATATT